>JAPYXV010006096.1:0-10033 GCA_028533065.1 Trachops cirrhosus | reverse complement strand
GAAGAACTAATATGTTTCCTTCTCAAAATATTTCAAAAAACCCAAGAGAAGGGAAGGCTCCCAAGATCAATTTATGAAGCCAGCATTATCCTACTTTCCAAACCAGATAAAGATACTACAAAGAAAGAAAATTATAGGCCAATATCCCTGATGAACATACATGCTAAAATCCTCAACAAGATATCAGCAAACAAAATACAGAATGCATCAAAAAGACCATACACCATGATCAAGTGGTATTTATTCCAGGAATGCAAGGTTGGTACAACATTCACAAATCTGTAAATGTGATATACCACATAAACAAAATGAAGGATAAAAACCACATAATTATATTAATAGTTCAGAAAAGCATTTGATAAAATTCAGCACTCATTTATGATAAAAACTCTCAGCAATGTCGGAATAGAGGAAACATACCTAAACATAATAAAGACTATATGTGACAAACACATTGCTAGCATCATACTCAATGGTCAAAATCTACAAGTGTTCCCATTAAGATTGGGAGGAAGACAGGGATGTCTGCTTTCACTTCTCCTATTTAACATAGTACTGGAAGTCCTAGCCACAGCAATCAGACAAGAAGAAGAAATGAAATGCATCCAAATTGGAAAGGAAGAAGTAACACTGTCTTTGTTTGCAGATGACATGATACTGTACATAGAGAACCAAAAAGATTCCACCAAGAAACTAATAGAATTGAAAAATGAATTCAGCAACATATGATACAAAATTTATATCTAGAAATCAGTTGCATTTTTCTATGCCAATAATAAACTAACAGAAAGGGAAATTAAGAAAACAATCCCATTCATAATTGCTTCAAAATGAATAAAATATCTAGGAATAAATCTAACCAAAGATGTAAAAGACCTGTACATGGGAAATTATAAGACATTGAAAAAGAAACTGAAGAAGATACAAATAAGTGGAACCACATACCATGTTCATGGATAAGAAGAATTAACATCATTAAAATGTCTACGCTACCGAAAGCATTCTATAGATTCAATGAAATTTTATGAAGATTTCAATGATGTATTTCACAGAATTTAAACCAATACTTTAAAAATTTATATGTAACCACAAAAGGCCCCACAGAGCAACTGCAATCCTGAGAAGGAAAAACAAAGTCACAGGAATCATGCTACCTAATATCAAACTATATTGTAAGGCCATAGTAATCAAAACAACATGGTAATTGTATAAAAACAGACACATAGATCAATGTAACAGAACAGAGACCTCAGAAATAAAACCACAATAAATTGACTCTATAGTCAATTATTATTTGAGAGAGGAAGCGAGCACATACGATGGGCTAAAGATAGCTTATGCAATAAATAGTGTTGGAAAAATTGGAGAGATACATGCAGAAAAATTATACTAGACCACCTTCTTACACCACACACAAGAATAAATTCAAAATGTATAAAAAATTAAATATTAGACCTACCATAAAAATCGTAGGAGAAAACAAAGGCAATAAAATCTCAGACATTGCTTGCAGCAATATTTTCAGTGATACTAAGGCAAGGGAAGCAAAAGAAAAAAACAAATTGGACTACACCAAACTAAAAAGTTTTTGTGCAACAAAGGAAGCCATCAACAAAATTAAAGGATAATCCACAAAATGGGAAAACATATTCACCGATACATCTGATTAGGGGTTAATATCCAAAATTTATAAAGAACTTACAAAACTCAACACCAAAAAAAAACCAAACAATCCAATTAAAAAGTGGGCAAAGGACTTGAATAGACACTTCCCAAAGAAGACATATGGATGGCCAATAGATATATGAAAAGGTGATCTCACTAATCATCAGAAAAATACAAACTAAAACCACAATGAGATATGACTTCACACCTGTCAGAATGGCTATCATCAATAAATCAACAAACAACAAGTGCTGGTGTGCATGTGGAAAAAGCGAAACCCATATGCACTCTTGGTGGGAATGTAGATTGGTGTAACTACTCTGGAAAGTAGTATGGAGATAACTAGAAAAATTAAAAATGGATCTGTCTTTCGACCCAGTGATCCCATTTCTGAGAATATATCTGAAGAAACCCAAGGCACTAATTCAAAAGAACATAAGCACCCCTATGTTCACTGCAGCTTTATTTACAATCACCAAGATATTGAAGTAGCCTAAGTGTCCATCAACAGATGAGTAGATAAAACAACTATTGGACATTTACACAATAGAATACTGCTTGGCCATAAAAAACGAAAAAAGTTTTACTCTTTGCAATACCATGGATGGACCTGGAGAACATTATGCTAAGTGAAATAAGCCAGTCAGAGAAAGACAAATACCATATGATTTCACTCATATGTGGAATCTAATTAACAAATGAACTAACAAGCAAAATAAAGACAGACTTATAGATCGAGAGCAGGATGACACCAACAGGTAGAGGGATCAAGCAAAATGGTAAAAAGACTCAGGGACATGGATAAAAGTGTGATGATTTCGGAGGGGATGGGGGAATAAGGGGCTTTATTGCAGTGGAAAACATACAATAAATTTCTTAAAAAGTAAAAAAAAAAATACCAAGAATTTTCTAATAAAAACTGTCTTCCTTTAGATAGTTTTAGACATAGACTTTAACTTCCTCTTGACAAAAACATATTTAAAATACATCTAATCTACTTACAGGTAACATACTATTTTAAATATTTATTACAAATAACCTGATAGACAATTAGGAATAAATGAAACAATATTGGCCATGGGCTGATAATTGTTAGAGAGAGGTGATCACGGAGACTTACACTGTTCTCTCTACTTTTACATATGTTTGTATAAAAAGTTTGAAATCCTTTTATATATGTTTAATCTAATTAATAATAAAACTTGATAGCAATCTATATGCTATCATATTGCCAAGTTTTAAAAAAAAGAAAAGAAAAAAAAGACATGGTTCCTAAGAGGCAAAGCTGAGATGGAACCCAAATCTCTTCCATGTTTCAGGATTTCTCATTAAGACACACAGTCTTTTGTGTCTGTCTGGAAAAATGAAACCTTAATACTTTTTCAGTTGACGAATTAATCACTGCATCTTCTATATCCCCACCTTTACAGAACTTATCACACAACTGTTTTGTATTAGTTTATTACATGTATTGGGTTGGCCCAAAGGGCCATATGGTTTTTTCTGTAAAATAAGACACATTTTTCATTTTCAGCAATAACTTTATTGATTTGTATATTTTGAGTATGTTGGCCATCTTCCATGTGGTATAACCTTGATTGTTCTCAATTAATGTCTCTATTTAATTGCTATCAACCTCAACTGGTCTACCTGACCACAGAGCATCATCCAGTGAGAAATCTCTAGCATGAAACTTCATAAACCACTTTTGACACATTTAATCAGTCACAACACCTTCTTCATACAAGGCACAAATCTTTTTTTGTGTTGCAGTTGCATTTTTTCCTTTCTTGAAATAATAAATCATAATATGTCGAAAATGTTGTGTATTCATCACAGATGAAGATGAAGGTGAAGATGAAGATCAAAGATTCTTTCATCTTCAATATTAAGAATGACTGCACAAAATTTGTCAATTTTGATAAGTTTTTTTAAATGCACACTGACATGGCAGCTGTCACAATACAATCTAACAAAATTGTCTCAAAAGAAGTTAAAGTCAACTAAGCTGTACTAGAGCCATCTTACACAAAAAAAAAACAAGATTTTGGCCAACCTAATATGTATTTCCTTAATGAGACAAGGAAATCCTGTGACCAGCCAGTGCCTTTCATATATTGACTTGGGGAATTGAAAAGAACTGAATGAATAACTGCCTATTTTTATAATTTCAATCATAATAATGCCTTAAATCCTGTATGAAAGAATAGAAGGAAGGAAGAAGAAAGGGAAAATACTGTGATACAAGGAAAAAACTTTAAATGCAGCTGCTTAACAGCTCATTCCTGTTTCTCATCGTATCAACACTGTACGTCATGATAAAGCTGATAAATTCATTTTTTCTAATCCATTTAGAATTTCAAGTGTTACCTTTATTATTGTCATATTTATTTTCAGATACTTGTATTTGTTTCCACTAGGTCGCAGCCACCTCTTTGTTTAATGGTACCATGTGCTTCTTTCATTAATGCCAGGTTATTTGTTCCATTAGTGAGATCTTATCACAACTTAAGGGTCAAATCATATCATCAGAAGTGACGTTGCTCTTGTGGGCAGTGATATCTCAATTGAATTGTTTCTGACTGATAGCAGAAGTTAGTATTTCCAGTTTGTTGGTCCTCCCCACCAAGCATCATAATGTTGTCTTCCCCTTCCCCTCAGGTTATCCAAGTTCAGACTAAAATGACTGCTATTCATGGTTATGTTAAGGCAATCAACTCTATAAGAGTCTCGTGCTCCATACACGGTATCCAATGAGCCTTAGTCATCCCAGAGAATAGGCACCATATTTGGGGTTTTACTATCTGACAACTTCTACTCCCAGCATAAGGATACCACCCAGCAATGTGGGTGATAGGAATTGTGAATTCAGCTAGCCATATACTTTGTCAACTTTAAATCCATATACTTTGTCAAATATGGAGAGTCTGATTTTTTTTTGTGGTTCTTACTTACTCAGACATTTATCATTGTAAATAAATGACATACTTCTTTCTAATGCAATTCTAAATTAAGTAATATAAACCACCCATTACTATTTATAGTTATCATGCTGTCATAATGAAAGGGTTAAGTAACTTGTGTAACTTGAATCAAGTGCTTCAGTTCTCTCTGCATCTAATTATAAATCTGCACTTCTTTCTTAGCAACCTGTCTTCATGCATTCAACTATAAAATGTACTTTCAATACTTTTCATGACTTTTTACATATTATTCCACTGGTTTTAGGATTATGGATTTATTTGTAATTTTTAAAATTAATCTAATTTTTCATTCAGACAATACATGGCATTTTGTTCAAAAATTATTAATAATTTCAAAATGACAAAGCCTTAAATCCAGTGCTGAGCTGTTCAGAGTGCAGAACCTGCATGACAACAGGTCACTGCCACTCCCGACCAGAGGAAAATCATTAACTTCCCTACCTTGAAATTGCTCATTTATAAAGGGGAACAAATCACAAATGCTTTATCTACCTTATGTCTCTCAAGCTCCTTGTAAGGATCAGCTAATTCAAATGTTTTTTAATTCCCAAAACACTTAACAATATGTAAGTCTGGGTTATAAACTTATTTGTTGATACACATAATTTTTTTCATTTGCTTAGCAAATATTATAAAACACTTCCTAAATACCAAGTCTTAAACAAGTGAGTATTGCTTATCCCCTATGAATACCAAAATTCCTTATTAAAACAACAGACTTGACCATGACTTTACAGCTGTGGACTTCAGGAAGTTAGCAATAACATACCCCTTGAAACAAGAGTACATTAAATGGATCTACCTAAGCACGAATGGATGACTTGAAACTCACCTAAACTGCTTCAAATTACTATGCAACATAACTAAAATTTCACATCTAAATCCCTGCGTCAGCCCCTCCCCAGTTTCACAAGCCTCCCTAGTTTCTGGGTAGAAATTCTCCTAGTATATTATCTTACCAAATGCACTAATAAGCACTTCTTGTTCCTTTTTGCTGATATCAGATTTTATGAAGAGGGAAGCCTGAGGTCTCCTCTCTTTTGAGCTCTTGTATATTTTTGGCAGAATTTCCTATCCTTATAGTAAGTGGTTTGTTCTTTTTTATGTCTCATCAGCAATTTTCTTACATTTTGCTTTTGAGTCAAAAGCAGAGGAAACAAGCTTAAATCAGATGGAAATTTCAAAATACATTCCTGCATATTCTTGATTCTGAAACTACAAAACATGGCACCATGCAATTACAAAATAATTCAATTTTTCTGTGGGGAAAACATGTCTCCACTTTTTGTTCTCACTAAGCCTTCCAAGGAACATTTAAATTACTATGAAACATATTAGACTATTACTATTCCTACCCCAGAAAATGTAATATTAATTATTATAGATTCCTTTTTCTCCTGATTTATCAATGCCAGTATAAGATCAAGACACTACAGGCTCTGAACACTTTTTTCTTGTAATGATATAATCATAATATAATCTAAGGAAACTATCTTTTAAAACAAGTAATTTAAACCAACACTAATGCTCTTTGGTTGAACATGACTACAGAAGATCCTTCTCTGGGCACCTTCATGCTCCTATCTCAGCATCCACACAGAGCTAAGGGTCTGGCTCTTAGAGCTGGAGGAAGATCAATCACTCAACCTCTATCAGAGGTTCAGAGTTAAAAGAAAAAGACAGATGACTGTCCTAATCTTCAAAGAAAAAGTGAAGGGAAAGGAGGTTACAACTCAATGTGTGTTTCCAAGTGGCAGGCGGGGCCTCCTGTGAAATGTCTGTGGGTGGCACTAAATGGTTGAGAACAGGTAACTAGGACAGTAGCAATCACAAAGGCTCCCAAGCTGCAACCGAAAAAGGCTGGTCACATAAAAGGAACTGAGTGTATGCTTTACCTTCCCTAGGGGGCTAGTGACATCTGCCCCATCCCTATGAAGTACGAATGGCCAAGGGAGGTTGGGAAAAGAATTAGATTGTTAGGTCATATACCAGGGTGTTCATGTGATTAGCAATGATTGGAAGTCCCTTGGGAGAATGACAGTTTCCTCTTTATTATTGGTGATGTTTGCTTGGGATCATGAAGTAATTTCAGTTGGCCCACAATGCAACCTTTAATGGCTAAAATGTCGTGGTCTATTCTGCTTCCTACATTAATTAGAAATGACATCTAATTATTGCCTAATGAGCCAAACAAAATGATAAACTCTTTTGAGCCCTCTTTAACTTTAACCCCAGACCATGGATCTGCTTCCTGAAAAAGGCAATAAAGCATGTGTAGGCAGAGAAAAGGGTCTGGCTGTGGCATTGCAGCCCTTTGCGATCATTCAGGTGGCGATCCAGATTATTGAGCAGGAGGAGCTGCCACTGGCGGTATACTGGGAAAAACATTGCCAAATAGAAAATCACTTTTTTCCAAGCTAATATTTATTTAGGTCCTCCTGTGCACCTTGTGGTGGGGGGAGGGTTAGTGAGTTTCAAATTACAGAAAAAGAGATAAAAATGAGGTTAAAGTTTCTTTAATGTTAAATATAGAGATCATAATCCTCAACAACTAGGGTTGTCATGAGGATTAAATTAGATATTTTATGAGAAAGGCCCTACC
Organism: Trachops cirrhosus; assembly: GCA_028533065.1. Taxonomy (NCBI): domain Eukaryota; kingdom Metazoa; phylum Chordata; class Mammalia; order Chiroptera; family Phyllostomidae; genus Trachops; species Trachops cirrhosus. Next base: position 2,782 of record JAPYXV010006096.1, on the reverse strand, counting down.
ACAATGCCAGGTACTTAAGTAGAGATTAACAATTTTAATTTCCGTATTTTTTTCCTTACTGTATCTAATTTCAGAATCTCAGCTGAAGACTAGCCTAGTCAGATAGATACAAACTCTTTACTACATGAGCATCCCTATTCTGTTCAGCACCTATAATGTTACTATTTTAAATTAATCCGAACAAGTCAATAGTCATTAAATTGCACAAGGCAAAGGGTATATAAAATTAAAGTAGCTCACTATATTTCTTTCTAATCAATTGAAAAGCTAATGCTAGCAAAAGTTTCTAATTGGATGTGTAAACAGTGACCTTTTTTGACTACCAATTTTAAGGAAAAAATAAAACCCTTCAATTAACAGTTTTCTTCTTGAAGAACTCTGTCTGAAAGGTCACCCAAATGCATGTTCATTTCCTTTTCTTTTTTCTTAAGATTTTATTTATTTACTTTTAGAGAGAGAGGAAGGGAAGGAGGAAAAGAGGGAGAGGAACATGGATTGGTTGCCTCTCACACACTCCCAAGTGGGGAGCTGGCCTGCAACCCAGGCATGTGACCTGACTAGGAATTGAACTGACAATTTTTTGGTTCACAGGTCAGCACTCAGTTCACTGTGCCACACTAGCAAGGGCTAAATGAATATTAATTTCAAATAAAGTATGAAAGAATTTCCCAGCTGATCCAGCAATAAACAAGATAAAAGGCTGGTCAGGAAACAAAGTGTCTTAAACAGAAATTGCCACGTGGGGGTGTATATGTTTACCCACTTGTCACATCAGTCCACTGCTGTCTTCTCTTCTCTTTGATACAAACACCTCTTTGATATCAAGTTCACCTATTTCAGAAATGACACTTCATTATCTAAACTGATATTATAGCTTCATCTAAATGTCAAGATCGAGAAACCTCAGTTGTGTGTAGTTGTTTCGAGTTTACTATAAACACTATAATATCTTACATATTAGGAAATGTCAACTTTTCTCATTTTCATATTATTTATTAGAAATATAGAAACAGTAACTTAAACATAGAATCAAGATACTTATTTGATAATTTTAATGTTTTTAATATTTATGAATAGAAATGAAACAATTACATTAGATTATATCATTATAGTATTGATAAGAATTAAATAATCCATTAGCTCCTAAAGATTTCTAACTACAACCTTTGAAAGTTCTTAAAAAACAAATATATTTTGAAAAAATGATGAGACATTTGTTACTTTTCTGAATTAAAGGCAGTATTAAATTTACTGGTTAATAGTAAAGTAATTTTTTGAAACATAAATGTGCATCCTGGGGCAAATGAGCAATATTCATATTCATCAGGAGAACATAAAGCAATTTACATTCTTATAATTGCATTGAAGGAGAGCAATACTTTATAATCACTAATAGGTTTCACTGTTATAAAATTGGGTTATTATATACTATTTTCTAATAAATAGACTTGTGGATCCATGATTACAGAAATGTTAGAACCCTAATAAAACATGACTTTCCGTTATATGGACTTTGATGTGGTCCTGGTCAAATCTTATCTGTGTTTGAAGAAAGATGGTGAAGGCGAGTTTTCATGAGCACCAAAAAGTGTCACTAACTCCCCCTCAGAACTACACAGCCCAGAACTAACCTAATCCTACATTTAAAAGAAATTCCACCCTAAGCACTAACAATATCTTACACACAAGGTATGGCAAAAGTAGGTTGGCAGTTGTTAGTACAAAAAAACAGAGTTTATTCTTGTATTATTATTTATTAACTATTGTATTATATTTCATATGAACAGCTATAAACCTACATTTGCCCCACCCTGTATAATATATAATGTTAGCACACACTTAAATGGGACTTATTCACTGCTTATAAAAACGTAAAATGGTAGAACCACTGTGGCAGTTTCTTCAAAGTTAAATGTATGCCTACCTTTGACCCTAGTCCTTGTCTCCCTCGCTAAAAGAAATGAAAACATATGTTTACGTAAAGATTGGTATTTGAACATTCAGAGTAGCTTTATTTGTGATACCCCAAAACTGAGGGGAAAACATGAATGCTCATCAATAAACCGTGGATATACAAAATGTGGTATATCCATATCAATGGAATAATACAGAACAATAGAAAAAGAGAGAACATAGGCAGGAAAATTTCAGATATCCCACCCAGCAATATTTTCACTGATACGCATCCTAGGGTAACGGAAATAAAGAAAAGAGTAAACAAATGGAACTCCATCAAACTAAGAGTAAGATTTATTGAGATGATTAGTGCAAGGAGCAAAAGGGTCTACTGCCATATGAGAATTCTCACCACAAGACTTGCAAGCTTCTCCTTTACAAAAGGAACAAGCAAGGCTAGTAAGAACCCAGTGTGGAGTAAGAGAGTGGAATTAGGCATTTTTTTTACCCTGAGGCCAGTCTGTACTTCAGAGGGGCTGTTACAGAGGGGTAGTGTGCTGGCTCAGGCTCAGGGTGTGGTTCAGGGGCTTGGAGGAAAAAAAGAATCTTAACCAAACTTTGATTAACAAGCATTTGTGCCCACTGATCAGCAAGACAAAACAGTTCAGTTAATCATTTATGAATGGGAATTCACAGGTCTGCACGTGGTCTTGTTATAGGTAAACAGGGAGGCATCCTTAGGTCTCATCAAAGGTGTAAGGGAAAAATTGCTCTTTGCTGCAAGCCATTACGGAACACAGAGGGTGGAGAAGCTCTTTCACGCCTTTGCAGGAGCACAGGTGCAGGTGAACGCAACAGTCAATCTCTTCGAGACAAGGCTGCCATG
>JAPYXV010006095.1:0-10033 GCA_028533065.1 Trachops cirrhosus | reverse complement strand
AACTTATTTCGCTTAGCATAATGCCCTCCAGTTCCATATGATCTCACCTTTTACTGGAACATAATCAACAAAAGAAAAAAGCAAACAAAATATAACTGGAGACATTGAAATTAAGAACAATCTAATAATAGCCAGAGGGGAGGGGGGAGGGGACTGTGGGGAGAAGGTTTTTCAGGTATTACCATAAAGGACACATGGACAAAACCAAGGGGGAGGGTGGAAGCAAGGGAGGGAGGTGGGTTTGGAGGGGGTCGGGGGAGTGGTGGGGAAAAATGCAGACAACTGTAATTGAACAACAATAAAGTTAAAAAAATAAATATATTCATGTAATCTGCCTGCAGTCTACTTTACAGGCATACATAAACTTGTTTTGATTAGAGTTTGAACTCTCACTTTGCTATTTATTTCATTTCTCCTGGATGTATTTTCTTGCTGGACCCTAAATTCCCCATTTTACACCTGGTTTCTATAAATCCTTTTCACTCCCCTTTTTACTGTACTGTAGCCTTTTTACTGTACTGTAGCCACTCAGGAGTGTCCACTTGTCTTCTGTCTGAGGAATTCCTTGGTACTTGGGTCCTTGTTCTGGGTGCCACCTGCCATGACCCGCGGCTGGATCAATCAGGTCCGGAGGGAAGGCGACGGGAGATTAAGAAATAAAGAGACAAATATAGAGGACACATGGACAAAACTAGGGGGGTTGGAAAGGGGAGGGAGGAGGGGAAGAATGGGTGGGTGGGCTGGAATGGGAATAAAGGATAGAAACTGTACTGAATAAACTAAAATAAAAAAATAAAAATAAAGTAAAATAAAATAAAAAAAGAAATAAAGAGACAGAGTCAAAGCGAGGTCAGGTGGAGTCCCTTCTCTGGGATGCAGTGGAGGGAACAGTTTATTGGTGAAGTCAGGCTGTATATATTGAGTAAGCTTTGAAGCAGACCATGAGAAAGACAAACCACAAGGCTAGGTACATTTTAATTTTTAAGAACATTTGCTGCTCCTTCTTGGTACAGTGATATAGCAAGCAGCCAAGTCATTCTTTCCTTACAACAATCTATCAGGCAGTCTTCCGTGCTAACCCGAGGCCTACTTCCAATTCCCTTGGCACCCATTATCCTGCTTGTCTCTCCACATGTATTGGTTTGGCCAGAAATCTGTTTGTTTTTTTTCTGTGAAAGATACTTTTTTCAATTTCACCAATAACTTTATTGATTTGGATATTTTGAGTATGTCAGCTGACTCCCACCTGGTAAAACATTGATTGTTCTCCATTAATACCTCAACTCAATTGCTATCAACTTCAAATGGTCTACCTGACTGTGGATCATCATCCAGCGAGAAATCTCCAGCATGAAACTTCACAAACCACTTTTGACACATTCAATTAATCACAGCACCTTCTCCATACACTGCACAAATCTTTTTTTGTGTGTGTTTCAGTTGAGTTTTTACCTTTCTTGAAATAATAAAGTATAATATGCCAAAAATGTTGCATATTTTCTTCCATCTTCAATATTAAAATGGCTACACAAAAATTCAACAATTCTGAAGTTTTTTTAATACTTGCTGATATGACAGCTGTCACAATCTAACAAAATTGTTTTGAATGAAGTTAAAGAAAACTAAGCACTACTAGAGCCATCACAGAAAAAAAGACAAATGAACTTTTTAGCCAACCTAATATAATACTAAAGAGCATTGTATTCATTGCTATGATAGCGTTTAACTAATTTGGAAATAAAAGCTCATTTTTCAGGGTACTGAAACATTAGAACAGTGAACCTCCATATACTTCCTTCTTAAGCAGAATTCCCTTTTATTTTCCAGCTTTATTAACATATAGTTAACATATAATATGTGTAAGTTTAAGCTGTACAATGTGATATTTGATATACATGTATATTGCAAAGTGATTACCACCACATTGTTAGTTATCACATCTACCACTTACAGTTACTAACTTACATAGTTACTATTTTTGTGGTAAGATATTTTAAGATGCACTCTCTTAGCATCTTTCAAGTATACAGACCCAGTATGATTAACTATAATCACCATGTTGTACATTACTTCCTCGGGACTTATTCATCTTATAACTGGAAGGTTGTTCCTTTGACCATTTTCACTCACTTCCTTCACCTTCTCTGCCCTAATGGCAAACACCCATTGGCTCTTTGTTTCTATGAGTTCAGTGTTTTTTCACATTCTACATATAAGTGATATCATATAGTACTTGTCTTTCTCTTTCTTTTTTTACTTAGCATAATGCCCTCAAGTTTCATCTATGTTGTCACAAATGGCAGCATTTCCTTCTTTTTATGGCTGAATAATATTTCATATCCATTCATCCATCAATGGACCCTTAGATTGTCTTCATGTCTTTGTTATTGTTCATAATGCTGCAATCATAGTAATTTCTTTTCCTTTGGATACATACACAGTAGTGGGATTGCTAGATCATATAGTAGTTCTATTTTTAATTATTTGAAGAACTACCATATTGTTTTCCATAGTGGCTATACCAATTTACATTCCTATGAAGAGTGCACAGGGATTCCTTTTCTCCACATCCCTGTTAGTACTTATCTCTTATCTTTTTGATAATAGCCATTCTAATAAAGTTGAGATGATATCTTGCTATGCTTTAGATTTGTATTTTCCTGATGATGGATGAGATTGAGCACCTTTTCATGCACCTTTTGACCATTTGTATATCTTCTTTGGAAAAATGTCTATTCAGGTTTTTTGCCCACTTTTATAATTAAATTATTGTTTTTGTTGTTATTGAATTGTATGAGTTCCTTATATATTTTGGTTATTAACCTCTTATCAGATACATGGTTTGCAAATATTCTCCCCCATTCCATAGATTGCTTTTTTATTTTGTTGATCATCCCTTTTGCTGTGCAGAAGCTTTAGTTTGATGTAGTCCTACTTATTTATTTCTGTTTTTGATGCTTGTGCTTTTGGTATCATATCCAAAAACTCATTGTGAAGACCAATGTCAATGAGGTTTTTTCCTCTTTTCTTGTAGGAGTATTATGGTTTCAGGTCTTACATTTGAATGTCATTTTGAGTTAATTTTTGTGAGTGATGTAAGATAGTGGTACAGTTTCATTCTTTTGCACATAAATATCCAGCTTCCCCAACACCATTTACTAAATAGATGATTTTTCTCCACTGAGTATTAATGGCCCCTTTGTCAAAGATTAGTAGACTACATATGCATGTGTTTATTTCCAGGCTCTTGGTTCTGCTCCATTGGTCTACATGTCTGTTTTTATACCAGTATCATACTGTTTTGATTACTATAGCTTTGTAATATAGTTTGAAATCAGGAAGTGTTATGCTTCTAGCTTTGTTCTTTTTTCTTAAGATTTCTGTGGCTATTCAGAGTCTTTTATGGTTTCACATAAATTTTATGATTATTTTTCTATTTCTGTAAAAAATAAGCAGAATTTCTATGGATAGATCAAGGGTGTGTGATACATTTTTTTAGTACAATCAGTTCATTAAGTAACTACCTGTTTATTCCCCAAGGCAGTGGTTCTTAACCTGTGGAGGAATTAAAAATATATAGTCTCAAGTGGGACAACTGTAATAGAATAATAACAGAAATGATTTTAAAATATATATTCTCAGGTCTCATTCTTGCAGAACATCTGGGATAGAGTCAAGATTCTGTATATCTGGAGTGATAAAGCACAGCCCTAGTTAAGAACCATTGACCACTGGAAGACCAGCAACAACAAGGTTGAACCATTCCCATTCCCTTTTCCTTCTCATTTCAACCCCTATTCTTGTTGACTCCAAGAGTACATGGTAGGTTGCAAAGTGAGTGTTTTCAGGGAGGGGTTACTGCATGGCTAACCCAGTTCTCCAATTCATGCTACCTCAATGAAAATCCATCAAGCAATCAATAAAAATGATTGACAAATATAATCTGTGCTGAGTAAATTTCCTTGTCCAAGTTCATCAAAGTAAGTCAAAAAGATAGGAACAGTACTTGAACCAATATGTAGTCCAATCCAGAGGATACTATCCCTTCTAGGTGTCTAAATTTATATTGAGAAGGAAATAAATTACATTATCATAGTGATAGATCTTAGCTATCAGGAGAAAAAAAAACTTCCTGTAAGGATGAAGTAAGCAAACTGAATTTGAGCAGTGTATACTAGGTTTTTTTTTTTGGGGGGGGTGGAAGGTTTTTTTTTTTTAAGGGAGAATTAGAATTCTAATCAAGACAACCCGACATTATTACTCACTGTCTTATTTTTAAGGTCTGCAAGTTCTTTTAGAACTTGACATTCTTACCCCAAGGGAAATCAGAAGTGAGCCAGACACGATTGCTGATTTGCAAATACTAAGAAGCAGATCTTAGACATAGCCTCAGTCCCAGTGCAGGAGTGTGATACAGTGGGTGAAAGCATGGATTTAGAGTCAGACATACTTGGGTTAAGAGTTTAGGCTCCATCACTGATTAGTTGTGTGACCTCGAATAAACTACTTCACCTCTGTAAGGTTCAGTTTCTCCTTCTGTAGTTTCTAAAATGAACTGTACTCTGCAAAACTTTGGTGCCTCTGTACAGGCAGTCCATCCACCTTGAATACCACTTAGCTTTTTAACCCTGAATAGGTCCTATTCATCCTTCAGGTTTCAGATCAATATTGCCGCTTCCTGGAAGCCTGGATTCCCCAGCCAGAGTTAAGTAATGCTCTTCTATGTCTTCCCCTTATGTGTCCTAAACACATCTTCGATCATAATAAATATATGATAATTGGTAGTTTTTAAAAATCTGTATCTTCCACACATTGGGAGCCAGAAAATTAAGTCCCATGGGCTAAATCTGACCCATGGCCTGTTTTTGTATAGCTTTCAAGAATGGTTTTGGCATTTTTTATACAGTAGGTTAAGAAAAGAAGAAGAATATCTAAGAGAGATCTTAAGTGTCCCACAAATCCTGAAATATTTACTATCTGGCTCTTAACAGAAGAAGTTTGCTGTCCCCTACCACAGAACAAAAGCAATTTGAGGGCAAGGTATACATTTCCATTTCACTCCATGTCCAATTCCTAGCACAATGTCTAACATATAATAGGCAGTGAATGTTGAATGAAGGAATTAATTAATAAGTATAACCAGTATTTTAAAAGTATAATTTATGACAGAATCAAAACACAACTTTATTTTGCTTCCTAATATGTGAATAAAATGTTCTCCATTGGGGTAAATTTCCCTGACCCTGATGAAAATTTGGACAGATTTCATGACTTTTCTGTTCATTTCTTCAAGAACAAACAGTCCTAAGGTCATTTAGAGTCACTGAACACAGTTCTGATTCAGTAATCAGGACATGTTGAGTCTAAGATATTAAGCAAATTATTCAGGCTTTACTCAGAGATGAGGTCCCTTCTTTCATCCCATGCTATGACCTGTAGGTGATGGCCACCTGTTGTCAAAGAAGATGATATGTTTTATATCTCTCCCCACTTGCCAGCTTCTTTTGGATATTCACCAGGATGGAAGCAGGAACAGGCTGAAGTTAGGGGATGGACCATTTATTTCTTGGTAGAGTGAATAGTTTCCAACTATGTGGGTCTCATTTTCTCCTTTGGGTTGTTTAAGGAACTCTTTCCTATAATTTGAGACCTGGGCTGATGCGTTTCTAGTGAGGTTACTAGTTTACAACTCCTTCCTCAGCACCTAGGAATCCAATAGTTATCCCCAGCTGTTTTTTTTTTTTTCTGGGTTCTGTCCACCCCACCAGGTGGCTCTATTGGACAAAGTCCAGAGTGACCCCACCTTGGCCCTTTCTTGCATGGCCCCCATTTTGCTCCCAGGAAACACTCGAACATACTTTGCCTTGACAAATTCTGGGAATGCTGATCAATCCCAACACAGTCAACCCTGTCCTCCTGCCAAGGGCCATGTTAGCTTTCTTGGAATGGAACCTCTACTGAAGAGAACAAATTCCTAGCTGTCTGACTTGTCCAATGAAACACCCTCTTCTAGCATTGAGGTGAAGGAGGTATTATCTCCCCCACTCAAGCACTTCTGTGAAAGATGGAGTAGAATCTTAGCCTGGCAACAGATCTCTGCAATAAAATGTTTTCAAAAAATGTCCTTCTTATTCTCCTCCACTGACTTCTTTTTTTTCTTGGAAACTGTTTTGAAGTATTTTATTTGCATATTCTGTGTATGATAATATGGCTTTGGAATGTCCCACCTACTGTAAGGTATCTATTATGTCTATCTGGAAACAGAATTTTAATGTCATGCTACCTAAGGCTTATTTTTTTTCTAATTAGGTAATGAAAGTTAGACAGTCTCTGGCAAAATCTACAGTTATATTCAAGTAGCCTTATTCTCTTTCAATATCTACCTTTTTGAGATAATAAAATTAACATTTATTGAGCATCTACTAGGTCATGAATGTTTTAGAAATGTTTTCTCATGTAATCCTCATGAAGATAATTGTCCCCTCTTTTACAGAGGAGTTTCAAAAAAAATTAATTGATTTCCTCGAGGTAAGTAGTAAAATATAAGTCAAAGCTGATATGGAAACACAGGTCTACCTGATTTTAAAATCCATGGTCTTTTTGTTACAGCATGATCTTCAAACTTTTCCACCAGAATACCCCAAATGACAGAGAGTGAATGGAGTGAATCCCTAGAAATTCTGAATAGTTCAAACAGGGACCACCACAAGTACAAAATTTCTCTGAAGGCTCCTGCTTGATTGTAAAATTGTATAGAACATTTGTATTTTATTCTGCAATATGTGTTTATTGTCATATAAACTATGTTGAAAATTGTCACTTAAATTACCTTTCTCCCTATCTGTATTTTGAAGTAAAATTGATCCTCTAAAAAAAATGCACTATGGTTACCCTGTATTTTCATGGATCTTGAGCATACTCCTCCATTTTGAGAAAGTCCAACATATTCTGCAAGTTATTAGACTATACCAGTAAGGTATAAAGGGTTTCAAGGAGAGCCTCAACCTACTGTAACCCCTGGAATGAAGGGAATGAAAATATAAACAATACTTGTTAAGGAGAATTTGGCAATAAAGGAAAAAGCACTACAGTAATTTTTTTCTTTTTTAAATATTTTATTTATATTTATTTTTAGAGAGAGTAGGGAGGGAGAAAAACATCAGTGTGTGAGAGATGCATCAATAGATTGCCTCTCTCATACCTCAAACCAGGGACCTTATCTGCAACCCAGGCATGCATCCTGACCGGGAATCGAACCAGCAACTTTCTGGTTCACAGTCCAGTGCTCAATCCACTGAGCCACACTAGCCAGGGCAGCAGTAATTTTTTAAAGATTGGCATAACAGTGTTATTACTATATACTATCATTGTTATAAACTATTATTATTAATTTCCAGATAGAAATCCTTGATTATCATGAGTTGTTGAATAAACTACGCATTAATGATGTTATAACATTGAAAAAGTGACATGAGGACATTCAGCTGTTCATAATACAGAGGCTATGGAGTATGGAGACTATGGGCTTATTTGTGAGGGAGGGGAAAGTCCATGGTTTGCATTGGGTTCTCAAAGGAATCTGAGACACATAAAAGGTTAAAAACCACTGTTACAGAGAAAAGAGCAGACACTTTGGGATCACACTGTCTTGCTTTCAAATACTGGCTCCAAGCTTCCTAAAGTGCATGATATACTTCTTCTCTGAGCCTCAGTAACCTTATTTGTAAAATGAGGATAATAATACCCAAGTCAAGAGTTGTTGTGAGGATTTTTTTTCTAAGATGGCAGCGTGGTAGGAGGGAGCAGATTCTACTTCTCCCACACCCAGGGAAAAATCCTAGCCATTCTAGGTAGGAACAGAACAAAGAGCCAACATTATCATGACATAAATGAAAACAGGAAATCACAAATTGCAGCAGACATTGAAAAACCCGACAGTAAGGAGACTACGTGGATCAGTGTGGGGACCAGGGAGGTTGCAGCTCCAGGCCAGGCAAGTGGGGGTTGGCGCGGGGTTCCTGGGAGAGAGCTGAGTCATCCGCTCCCTCCCTGGCCAAACAAAGACTGAGCAGCACCAGGGGAGGCCAGTTTACCAGAGGGCACAGAGAGAGGAGTGAGAGAGGAGTGAGGACGAAGAGGCACCCACATAGGGTTTGTAAGCACCCACGCAAAGCCCTGGTGAAAGTGTGCACCCCACCCAGTGCATCCAAAGGCACCCGCCTCTACGCCCGCGACCCCAACCGAGAGAGAGCATGGTTTGGTGAAAGTCTCAGAAACCACAGCGTTGAAAAAGGAAAAGGCGTGGATGCTCCCCGGGACCTATGAGGCCCAGGCTGTGAATGTGGGGGAAGTGGGCGCCCCTTGGGATCCAGAGAGTGTGCACCTGTGAACACGGAAAAGGTGTGGGCGCTCCGCAGGTCCTGTGAAGCCTAGGCGTTGAAGGTAGGAGAAGTGGGCGCTACTCGGGATCTAGTGAGTGTGCACACATGAACCCGGAAAAGGCGCGGGCGCTCCGAGAGATATCAGAACACACAGTGGTGAACTCCCAAGGATGCGCAGAGTTGCACCCAACCCCCACACATAGATCCATTCCAGATAGCACCAGATGGGCTTGGGGGAGAACACGCGCTTACAGTGTGAACAGTACGCCAGAGGCTGACTGAGTCCTGAACAAGAACAGAGAAAAAGTGTCTCCAGTGGCCCCTCAGTGTGCTGAAGCCAGCTAGAAAAACCAGTTTGGCCAGTCTGAAACCAACAATAGGTGTGTTTTTTGTTGTTGTTTTTGTTTTTTGTGTGTTTGTTTTTGTTTTCTTTTAGTTATTTTAAAGTAACCTTTCATCTTTTAATTCATATTAGTTTTTAATCTATCAATTCTTTATGCTTCTCTTTCTGTAACCCTAGTCTTGACCCTTCTCCCTTGCTTTCCAAATTTATCTCTTCTTCTTCCTTCCATCGTCTGCTTAGTTCCTTCCTTTTCTTTTTGAACCGGCAAGTAATTGCATAATTGTATTATCATTATTTCATTATTCGTGTACCTTTTATTTTTATAGTATTTTGGTATTCCTCTTCTTTTTGTATAAACTTCTTTGCTTGGCTGATTATATTGTATCATTTGATGGGTTTCTCCCGTTATCTCATTCATTGTGTATTGCTAATATACCATCCTTCATTTGTCTCCATTAGTACAATACTCTCTATCCTTGAGTACAAGGCTCAATTCTCTCTATTCTTGTTATCTAGTTTTCATAGATTCTGTCATATGACTGTTGCTCTAATATTACTGTAAATAATAGCTATTGTATACAATTGTACATACTTCACAACACCCATCCCAGATCTTAGCCCACTTCAGTTTCCTGAACTCTATTACTGTAGTGGTTACCTCTATTCTCTCACACACTTCACCTATTTACTACTCTTTACTCTCACCCTACCTCAGAATTGGACTTCCCACATACTCACTGCTTTCTAGAGCCAACTCAAAATCCTTTCCTTCCCAACAAGAGTCTTATCTTCTTTACATCCTTTCTAAAAAGAGGTTAGTGGGGTGAAAGATCACAATTAACACTATACATAGCCAAAGGATCTCCTATCTCCTCTCTACTGGCTGCTACTGTAAATACCATAGAATACTCTCTTACTGACTTAAACCATTTTGCCTTACCCATCCAACTGATCACAAAAAAGAGTAGGTGGAAGCTGTGAACACCTGGATATCTGAAAGAGACTGAACCACAGAGTCTCACAGGTATTCTACCACAGAAGTTCACACCATAAACCCAGGGAGCCAGAACAGATCAATTTAAGAAGCTGAGGCTAGCAATAAGAGTCTTATGAACAATGAGAAGACAAAGAAACAATCCCCAACTGCAGGGAAAGGAGGAAGCCTCAGAAAGAATGCTAAATGAAATAGAGGCAACTCAACTATCAGATTCTGAGTTCAAAGCAATGATTATCAGGAAGTTCCATGAACTCTCAATGAGTTACGAGAAACTACAGGGAAACTACAATGAACTCACTGCAAACTATATCA
>JAPYXV010006094.1:0-10033 GCA_028533065.1 Trachops cirrhosus | reverse complement strand
AAAACCAGATAAAGACACAACAAAGAAAGAAAACTTCAGGCCAATATCGCTGATGAACATAGACGCTAAAATCCTCAACAAAGTATTGGCAAACCGCATTCAACAATTCATCAGAAAGATCATACACCATGATCCTTGTCCTTGGAGCAAGTGCAATAGCAAAACTGGGTTCCAGTGAGAGCTCAGTCCAAACTTTGGCTATGGGAACATCATGACCACACTACCAAACTGGTGAATCTATGCTGCCCTAGGCTTGCCCTGTTCAACCACTGTTTGAGGAGTTGTGTGGATTAATTTGAATGCCAGCAGGATAATAGAATAGCTCCAGTTCTAAAATTAAAGCCTCCCTTAAGAGTAAACTAACTCCCCCTACCTCACACATAGAGGCACACACACACATATCCACATTTCGAGTGCCTTCTAATTCTTACTGGCTGGGAATACCAGTAAGAATGAGCAAGTGAGAAAGTTAGAGAAGACAAATGCAAAACAGTGATCCTGGATGCAGGAAACTAATCCATAAAGCAGATAATGGAGAGTTTAGTCTAACCCTTTACAGAGCTGCCTTCTTTCAGATTTTCTCATTGCATAAATTGCTCAACAGGATTAAACTAAGCACTTTTAAAGTTTCATTAACATGTTTAATCTGGGAAGTTACTATTAATGCTCTAAGGGATAATTCACTAAATTAAGTCCTTGTGGCAGAGAAAACAACAATAAAGCTACTAAAAGCCCTTAACATTTTAAATAAGTTTATATATATATATATATATAAAATGGTGTATATATCCATATATATGGATAATCTGTGTAATTAATGTGTAATTACACATTACAAAATAATGTGTAATGTGTAATTAATCTGTGTAATTAAATAAGTTTATATATAATGGCATATATATGTATGTCCATATATATATATATATGGATAATCTGTGTAATTAATGCCAGTTTACCTTTTCTAACAGAAATAATTCTGGTGTTTCAGACAAAGGAGAAGACAAAGACCACCACAAACAATCATTTTTTCCCTCTAGAAAATTCTACCCTATTCTCTCTCTGATATTCTATTATTTTGGTTCCCTTGAGTAACACACTGTCTCCAAAAATTTGCTCCATAAAAACTTGATTCACAAGGTAATATTTAAGAAAAGTTCCCTTAATTTAAGAAGTCTAGGAAGTTCTACATACTATACCGATCTTGAAAATTCACAATGCACGTGAGTGTATTAACCACCTTAAAATTTTTGTATATTAAGCCCTGGCTGGTGTAGCTTAGTGGATTAAAGGTGGGCCTGTGAACCAAGAGATCACGGTTCGATGCCCAGTCAGGGCACATGCCTGGGATGCAGGCCAGTTCCCAGCAGGGAATGCACAGGAAACAACCATACATTGATATTTCTCTCCCTCTCTCCTTCCCTTCCCCTCTGAAGATAAATAAATAAAATCTTAAAAAAATTTTTTTTGCATATTAAGAAAAAATCTGTTTAACTTTGAGTAGTAGCTCAATTCCAAAATGTATCTAATGGGATCATATTAAAATATTTCCAGATGTTTTTCCATACCAATTGATTCATGGTACCCACCCTTTGTGGGGAGGTTAAAAGGTATTTATTTTTTCTCACTTTTTATTTTTTACATTATTATTTTTTAAATTGTATTTTCCCTTACCATTTATCCCCTCTGTACCCTCTTTCCCTCCACCTCCCCCCACCCCCCTGCAATCACCACACTGTTCAGGGTTCCCACCTTTTGAGGCAATGAGTTTCAGTGCTTCAGGAGAAGGATAGTATGAACTAGAAGATTAAATGCATTGCTTTGACTGTCAAATAATACCTGCTTTTTCCCCTTATGAAAGAATACTCCTGAATAGCAGGCTTTGTTAAAAGTTGAGATACAATGTACCACAGTTAGAGAGATCTAGAGGATGATGTAAAGTAGCATGTGCCTTAGGGAAGAAAGCCTGAACCTTCTGGAAGGAAGCGTGTGAAAAGAAGACAGTCAAAGGAAGAAGAGTAGTCAGCATGGGTGCAAGGGCTTCTTCACCTTTAGGCTCAGATCTCATGGCAGAGCATTGCTTGGTAGATATGGGGTGAGGAAAAGTCAAAGCAGAGGGCCTTTTGCACCATTTTTAGGTCAGAACTCTGGGAGAATTATTACTATACTAACAGCACCATCAGGAGGGGTGGTGTAAGAGTATGAATGGTCATGTGGAGTGTTTGGGTCGGCACTGAGTCTAAATGAACAATTTTGAACCTCTTTTAGTTCCCAAATGGTACATAAATGTCCTAGGGGTTTCTCTAAGACCTCTGGGAGAAGAGGAAAACAGGTGAGCAGAGAGAGCCCATAGGCCTACTGCTGAAAATGACTAAGGTTGGTTACTGCACAAGATGACCCATTTCAGAGGCCAGTGGAGGAAACTGGCTGGCAAGAGGTCCAACTGAAAGCATGGTGGGGGTTCCAGAGTGGCGTATGGCTGGGTCAGCAAGGGATGACTCCTGCTCCTGACTAAGCCAAAGGCCCAGGTCTTGCATTGACCAGCTGTGGATATCTTCTGTGGCTATTAGCAAGCTGACTAGTGCCCAGGCAGACAAGCGACATCTCTGAGAAGACCTGGGGAACTGAAAAATGATACAAAAAACTCTTGTCCACTGTTGTAAAAAATGTAAACAGTGATGTGTTGGTAACAGTCCTGACCTACAGCATGTTATAACTTCTGTGGTGCAAGACATCATGCCTGATTTCAATCTACCAACATGATATCACTGAACTCAGAGTTAGAAAGATATGTGTTTAATGGTCTCAGATTACAGGTAAACCCCACTTTCAAATAGCTTATACCTGGATGCCAAATTAAGAAGGGATGGGGAGAGGAAATGCAAGTCTGATTGAGTAGCATCTGAAAAGACCCAGATATGTACTACTAATAGGCAAGTTAACGTTTCCCACTCCTCCCAAGGCACTTAGCTAAGTGAGAGATTATCAACAAAATAATATGGCGGAGGGGGGATGACATTGTTTTTTGCACATCCAAGTGTTAAATTTTTAAACTCATTTCATTGTTTGAGCACGGAACTTTCCCCCCACTCTGTGTTACCATTGTGAATTACTCTTTCTTCACCCTTCACTGACTTAATAGCTTTCCACAGATGGTCTCAGCTCAGAATTTGGGCTCAAGACTCAGGTTTCTTTTCTTTTTCTGTTCTCTCTTATGTCTCTACTGTAAGTATTTAAATGTATATACATATTTATATACATTTAGTATAAATTTATGAGTCTATTCTCCTGTGTGACACCACCTCTAATGCTCAGTCATATCATCTTATACATTTTGTCTTGGTTCTCTGTCATCTGATCAAACAGATATACTGTCCTCATAACCAAGTCTAGTATTTTCACCACTCTCAAGTTATTCTCCACTTTCCCAAATTAACTTTTCCAATATTGGAATCATCTTTGTTCCTTCCTTTCACACTCACTTACATCTAAGCAATGTTTCTTTCACATTTTACCCTTATTTTCCATTCCCATTGCCACAGCCCTAGTTCAAACATTAATGACCCCACATCTAAATAATCATAGCAGTCTCTGTATTTGGTGATTTTTACTTTATTTAAAAATATGTCTTTTGTAAATGACTAAAATATTTTATCATTACAAATTTTAAAGTATAGTTAGGCCAGAACAAACAAAAAAGTCAAGATAACCTCAAAATCCTACTGTCCAGAGATAATACTCTTTGTTAATCTCTTGGTCAATATTATTTCAGGTATTTTGAATGTTAGTGTGTGTGTGTGTGTGTTTGTGTGTGTGTAGAGTGAGAATATAATCAGATCCATATCTGAAATATAATCCACATACACTAAGAGTATTATTCATTGTCCTTCCAGGTACTATTCTAAGCAGTCTACATATATCACCTCCTTAAGTATTCATAAAATTCTATGAAGTAAATATGATTACCCTCATTTTACAGATGAATAAACTGGGACTGAGAGAGTCCTGCATAGATGGTTAGGTGGAGGAACTAAGGAAGCTTGATGAATCCCAAACCTGTGCTTTTATCACTACAACATAACAGCTATGTAATCACATTGTGCATGCTGCAGTTAACAAGCTTTTTAATTTAACAACACAATATGACTAGCTTTAATGATAAATATACATTTTATTAGCATGGGCTTGTGGGGGAGGAACAAACTTTACCTTCAAGGTTACTCTGGCTGATCTAGTAATCAAATACACAGATTAGCAAGAGAAAATAACACAATGTAAGACATAAATACGTATGGAAACCCCACACACATGAGATAATCGGAGACCCCACATCAGGAGAGGTTCAAAAACAGAAAGGGGGTTGAGGCTAATAAGACATTCTAAGCTAGGGATGAGACAATGCACCTTGGGTGCTTCAGAATGTCATTTCAGGAAGATAAGAGCAGTTATTTAGTAAATAAAAGTTTGCCTTGTCATATAGGTGGGTTCCTCTAATTCAAATTCTTCTAGACAGTTGAGGGTGGGGGGCAGAAGTTTCTCCTGAGACCGGGGCTAAAGTTGCCCTTAGCTCAAAACAATCTGCATACTACAGAGGCACATCTTGGGGTGACTCATTCTGGACCCCCACAAGATCATAGTATGTATATTTTATCTAACCAAACTTTTACTTTGGTACATGATGTGAACATTTTTATATCAAGTATATATTTAAAATTGTAACACAGTATTTCATTGGATGGCAATATCATACTTCATTTATTTAACTACCCATTGAGAGATATTTAGTTGTTTATACTTTTGTACTGTGAGAAATAAGTTTAAATAAATACTTGTGTATATACATCTTTCTGAATGGTGGAATTATAAGTAATTTTTATGCATAGGTGAGATTTTCAGTGTTGAACACATATACACAGGACACATATATGGTGTGGGATGGTGCCAGGAGTGAAAAAATAAGGGCGAGCCACAGCCATAGGCCTGGGAGCCGGGGCCCAGGTCGCATGCTGCTGTGTTCCAGCATGGGCGACAGGGATGTGAGAATTCGAGATTCAAACCTGGCTTTTCGTGTCCACATGAAGTTAGGTTGGAAACAATTTCAATGAAGATGAAGAAGAAAGAGGACAATTCTAAACTCGTGGTTGCATAATCTGTGCTTGAACACTTGCAGAAGCATGGAGTTTACTATTTTTCCAAAACTCCCAATTCTCTGTGTCTGCTTCTAACAATTTGGGGGCCTTGAACAAGAGACCCATATACCATGTGCTTAAATATTTAAAATAAGCCTTTTAAGCCAAGAAAAATAGTTGTTTTCTTTCAATTCTTGGATCTGTCCCACGCTATGAGGTGTCTTACTTGCATGTGGGCGAACATCTCAGCTCTCAAGTCTGAGGTCTGTATATTGCCCCCCTGTGTTCCCTGGACTTGGATGCCCGTATTGGCATATATTAGAAAGGAATGTGCCATTTAAGAAATTATAAGATCTTAGAAATGATTTGGGAGTATGTATGAGAATGGGATTATTTCCATGGTGGAATAGTTCATGAAAGAAGATGGCTCCCACTGGTGAAAACAGAGGAGATAGAGTGTGTGTGAGGTGTGGGCAGAAGCAAAGGAGTGTGTGAGTGAGCAAATAGTGAGTGTGGTGGGAGAACTGGTAGGGACTTTGTGAGACAAGAGTGCATGTTAGGCTGGCAGGACTCAAAATGATATGTAAGGAGTTGGAACTTCATCCTGTATGTGGAGCTGAGTTATTGAGAGTCTTAGAGCTTGGAAGTGACACAGTTGGTTAGATATGTATTTTAAGCAGCCAACTTCTGTAGCAAAATTAAAATGAATGGTAGATGGTTGAAGACCAGTAAAGCAACCGAATGTTCCTTCAAATATCTGTCCCCTGAACTTTGCCTCACAATGTTCCTTCACAATACTAGTGTGGGAATTCGTTTCCAGGCATTATGTGAGGAACTCTGGGAAGACAAATGGTGAGCTTAATGCTGACTCCTGGGTCTACCGTCATACATCACACAGAGCAGAGGATTAGTAGCAATAACAACTAAGACACCCTTAGAGAATGTCCAGGCTTATTAGTGTAAAACCGATACAATTTATGAAAAGGTTTTCCGTTTTGAGAAGGCTTGTCAATACATTTGGTGGCAAGTGTGCAAAGGGGTGTGTGTGTGTGACTTGTATATGCAGAGATGCCGACACTCTGGACCCTGTTTGCTATTGACAATATTTCCAGAGGAGCATCTCTGTGCACTGAAGAAGTTCATAGAAATTCAAGAGAAAGAAAATGATAGTTGCCTTCAGGATCCAGTTTGCGAATCTGAAAACATTGCAAAACAAAATCTGTATACATGTGGAGAAAATAAAATAAAGTATCTAGCAACTGATTATATGATATGACTCTAGACATAATTGTGGACTTAAAAAGTACATATTATTTATAAGGAACTGTAATTATAATCTTTCCATGAAATACATTTTTTTTCCTGTAGCATCTGTAATCACCTCTTTGAGGCCATTTGTGGAAGGTCAAATTATTGAACTAATTTGGTCTTTTGGTCACAGCACAGAGCTGCGAGTTGGTGGCTGTCATTGCTGGCTATCAAACATGCATAGTCACATGCTGTGGAGAAATGGTTCGGCATTTATAGGGTAAAGCTCAAATATTGCCTATAAAGCTTTACAGTTTACAAAAGGCATGTAGTTTGGGTTTGTTGTCTTATCTATTTGCTTTGTGAGATCAAATGCAGACCTGTTGAAGATTTAGGTGTTGCCCTCCCTTAATTATATTCTTATAGTTGACCTATGCAACACCATTTCCCTTCTTCCTCGCTGTAAGTCTCCAGTCTTCACTCAGCTTCACATCTTTTCCTCTGACCTCGTCCTCACGCCTCTCTGTCCTCTAGGGTTTCTCATGTTTCCTGCCTGCTCAGGAAGGAAGATCTATAAAGCAGAAGGCTGACAGTCAAGAGACTTCAGGTGTTGTAATCTCAGCTCTGTCCCTAACTAGCTGCCTAACTTTGGGCAAGTCTTTCCTCTAGGTTTCCATCATCAAAACAAAGTGGAGTAGGAAATAGATGACCTCAAAGCACTCTTCAGTTCTAACATTTGTGGCTCTAAGAAACATGGAGTGTAATTATTATAATAACAGCAGTGAGAAATAATGAAAAGAAGGCTGTCCAAAATATGAAGTGTTTTTGTGACACAGTGATGTCATGAATGCTGCAAAATACTCCACATGAATAAGTTTTCTTAGATTTTTATGAAGTTCTTTTTTCCCATCACCCTTAAAAAACTGTTCATCCATGAAGCAGTTTACTCTGTTTTTTTTGTTTGTTTTATCACCATGCACTAGGCTGCTCTATTAAAAATTGCTCTAGCCACTGATAATATATGCAAACATTTCTTGTGTAAGAATATTCTGAGATCTAGTTGCAGTTACTGAATCTGCATGAGTGGTGTCCAAGATAGATTTGTTTTATACTAGATTCTGCTCTGCATCAAATAATGAAACAACAGCTATCCCAAAACCAAACATTTAGCAGGACATGGCTTAATGCAAAACACAAACAAACAAACAAACAAACAAATCCCTGGGATTTGAAGCTGAGACCTGGGTTTTAGTCCTGAATTGAATAACTCATAGTTTATGCCCAAATCCAGTTGACTTATGACACAAATTCTTAGCCTTACATTTACTATTTTCCCATTAAGTATTAACAGAAAATATGATGTAATTTCTAGCCAAGAAATAGAGTAATAGCAGTATCCGTAAAAAACAAAAGCTATTTTAGAGAATTTATTGAACAAAAATCAATAGGGACATTTAGATTTGCGATCAAGGCAGGAGCTGTATTTGTCTGGTTAATGAGATTTAGGCCTGAATGGGAAAAGAAATAAAAGTCACAAGTCATTTGAGGGAAGGTGATGAGAAGTAATGATCATACTATTGACACTGGGGGTGTAGCAAAATTTTTGTGGACATGCCTAATATGAAATCGAATATAAAGCCTGGACCTCTAGTGGTCATTTGTGCAGAAATGATAACTGAAGCCCTCTTAGTAGATCTCTTAGAGAGAGAGAGGGTATAGAGTACATATTTTCAGACTTTAGAGGGAATGAGAATATCTTAGAGTGGCTGGCCCTGACCTCAGAGATTCAGACTCAGTGGGTTTAGGGTAGGACCTAGAAATCTATATATTCCACTAGCACCCTAATGATTTTGATGCAGGTGGTCTGTGCCCCATTTGTTAGGACAGTGGTTCTTAAACTTTAACATGCATCAGGATTGCCTGGAAGATTTGGTGAACCACAGATGACTGGGCCTTAGCCCTAGGGCAGGGGTGTCAAACTCATTTTCACCGGGGGCCTCATCAGCATCGTGGTTACCTTCAAAGAACTGAATGTAATTTCAACTCCTTAACAGTTAAGGAGCAGCTACATTTATACAGTCCTAAAATTATTCCGGTCCTTTTATGACAACCATAAGGCTGATGTGGCCCCTGGTGAAAATGTGTTTGACACCCCTGCCCTAGGGTTTCTGATGTAATAGGTCTGGTGTGGGGCTAGCTAATTTGCCATTCTTTTTTTTTTAACCTCACCTGAAGACATCCTTATTGATTTTGAAGACAGGGAAAGGGAAGGAGAGAGGGAGAGAAACATCAATGTGAGAGAGAAACATCAATCAACTGCCTCTTGCATGTGCCCCGACTGGGGACCAAACCCACAACCCAGGCATGTGCCCTGACTGGGAATAAAACTCGCAACATTTCAGTTTACAGGATGATGCTCCAAACAACTGAGTCACACCGGCTAGGGCTAACTTGCCATTCTACCAAGGCAAATGTTGATGCTCTGGTCTGGGGACCACACTCTGAGAACTCATTCCTAAGAATACACTGACAAAAAGGAGAACAAAGCTGGAAGCATCACACTTCTGATTTCAACCTATATTACAATGCTATCATAATCAAAACAGTATAGTACTGTCATAAAAACAGACATTTAGACCAATGGAACAGAATAGAGAACCCAGAAATAAATGCATGCATTTGGAGTGACCTACTTGTAGACAACAAGTTGAGTCATATTTATTTGTTTTTTCCTCTTAAATCCACTCTCTTAAATTCTATCTTTTAATTAGTGTATTTAGGTCATTAATGCTTAATGTAATTATTGATATGTTCAGAGTAAGTTTGCCAATTTATTGTTTTGTTTTTTGTATGATTTCATTTCTCCATTTACTTTTTTCCCTGTACTCCTCTGGACTGTGTGAACATTTTTAGAATTCTATTTTTATTTATGTACAGTGTTCTGAGTGTATCTTATTGTATACCTTTTTTTAGTTCCTGCTCTAGATATTATATGTACAACATTTATACAAGTTTACACTGTTGACAATTTACCAATTTAAGTGAAATGTGGAAGCATTACCTACCTCTATGTTCATCCCACTTTTTAATGTAATTATCTTAATATTTTTCTCTATGTAAATTTTGATATTTTAAAATCATTTTTATTTATTTATTTTTTGTGGGTTTATTAATTTAATTTAATCTTTAAAATTATTTTATTGTTGTTCAATTACAGTTGTCTGCATCTTCACCCCACCAGTCCTCCCCACCCCAGCCAAACCCACCTCCCTCCCTTGCTTCCACCCTCCCCCTTGATATTGTCCATGTGTCCTTTATAGCTGTTCCTGAAAACCCTTTCCCCCATTATCCCCTCCCACCTCCCCTCTGGTTACTGACATATTGTTCTTAATTTCAGAGTCTCTATTTACATTTTGTTTGCTTTTTTCTTTTTTTTTTCATTTTCACCAATAACTTTATTTAACAACATATTCACCGTTTTATTCCACTACCTTCTGCCATCTACAGGAAACTTCATAATTCCATCTTCCCAAAGCTTTTTAAAAGTTATATTTTATCGATTATGCTATTACAGTTGTCCTGATTTTTCCCCCTTTGCACCCCTTTACCTAGCACCCCCCATTCCCTCAGGCAATCCCCCCACCATTGTTCATGTCCAT
>JAPYXV010006093.1:0-10034 GCA_028533065.1 Trachops cirrhosus | reverse complement strand
TTTTTTTTATCTGTTCCTTTTATCTTCTGGTAGAAGCCTGTAGTTTCTATTCTATACTATGTGGGCTCAGGCAATCCTACTGATTCCCATTTAGCAAGTCTAATTAATATTGTTTGAAGGGTGTCTTTACATGTCTTGTTTTACAATACGAGGTAGGGGAAATGCTTCCCAACTAGAGAAAGTTTTTATCCCCTTAATATGATCAAGTAAAAGAAAGAATCATTTTACATAATGCCTGTTTAAATATACCAATTAGCTTATTAATCTTTACCTTAATTTCATCAACATTTGAATATACCTATTTCTAGCCTTCATTGGGATTTAGTCAATAAGCTTTTGTATTACAATACTTGGTAGGAAAAATGTTTCACAGCCAAACATAATATCCATTCCCATTAAACATTCAGATAAATGCAGTGGCTGGTATGGCTCAGTAAGTCGATCATAGTCCCATTAACTGAAAGGTCACTGGTTCCATTCCTAGTCATGGCACATGCCTGGGTTGTGGGCCAGGTTGTGGGCCAGGTTGTCCCTGATTGGGGCATGTGCAAGAGGTAACCAATACATGTTTCTCTCACACATTGATGTTTCTCTCCCTCTCGTTTTAACTTCCTTCTCCTCTCTCTAAAATAAATAAATCAAATCTTTTAAAATCATTCAGGAGAGACAACTTTTTTTTTTACATAATACCTGCTTAAACAGTCCATATTTCGTGTTATTAACCATTACATGTTTGTATTCTCTCAATCTAATTGTAGCCTCAGTCAAGGCTTCACGAATGGATTTTTGTATCACAATGTTTATTTATAGGAGTGGGGGATGTTTGTGTGTGGGGTAGGGGGTATTGGTCCTGTATCAAGGAGTAGTAACTTGATTAACCAGCCTAAGTTGGTTCAATTTCTCATTGTAATCTCTGCATTCCAACTTTTTATATTTTTCCAAACTCAGGTAAGTAGAGCAGACTTGTCTGTGGCCCTTTAATGCTGGGGCACCAGCAGGGGGTCTCTCTGGTGGCCCACCCATCCTTTGGTAGTGCTATATTGAAACATTTGTTTTAACCCCATCAGTGTTTTTATCTTATTTCTTAATAACCATGTTAAGATTTTGACCCTGTTCTGACAAGTCCTGTGACTCTCCCCTTTGTTTCCGTATTCATTTTCTCCTATCAGTATTTTCTTTATTCACCTTGTTTCTCAATAACCTTTTAAAAATTTCCACCTTGTTGGGAAGAGACCTGTGATGCTCTCTTCAGCCTCTCACTGTTCTCTTCATTCTTTTGTTAATTAATCTAATGTTTTCATTATCATCTGTAAGGCCCATGAGGGAAAGTTGAGACAGCAAATTCAACAAAGCTTCCCAAATTGTTTTTGTTTGTTAGGTTAGTGGTTGTATTTCTTGGTATCCATATTTTTAAAAAACTACTTTCCTTATATAGGCACCAATAAAACAACTATTTACAATAAGAAGTCTCTACAAATTTTCCAATTCAGTTTTTTTCCAATTCAAAAGATTCATTGGCTAGTGATGGTAGGATCTGTTAATCTCAATAACAACTCAAACTAATAAGCCTTTCTACAGTTTAGCTATGGACACAAGAGGCATCCATACAAGAGTACAAGGGATACAGCCCTCACAAGATCCAGAAGTTCACTCCCAGTGTTAACTTAAGAAAGATGAGGGCTTTGTCTTTAAATAGCTTTTCCCAAACACAAAGAATCATGTATTTTTTCTCCCTGTGACTAGAAAAAGGTTTTAGATTCTCTAAGCTTGGATCCACAGCCTTTTGGCTGCCCACCAGATGCAAATCTATCCTCCAGGTGGTAGAGGTAATTACCATCTCTGGGAGGGATGGGATCAACAGAACAAGAAAACTTAATCTGTACAGAGTCCTGTTTGTCCAAGAAACTAGTTTCACCAATATTTTCTCCTGCTAATCTCAATTCAGAAAGAGAAAAATAAAGAGTCTCACCACTTTTGTTCAGTTGGATCCTTCAGACAAAGATCTAGGAGGTGCTGATGTGGCAAGAACTCTTACCTTAACTAGCCTGTGTCAGCTACCCCGGGATCTGTACATTTTCAACAATTCCAAAGCAAACAGTATCTAACCAGTAAAGTCTCCCGTCTGGCTCACCAAAACTGAAGGGGAAGGGGGTACTTTTCTTCCTGTTTTTCTAACTTCTTTTGGTTGGACCAACAATCAAATTAACATGAAGCAGATTAATAGGAGGGTATGACCAAACTTATGATGTACGTACATATACATTCTATAAGAATATGGGACCCGAGAACACAATAGGCAGTTGAGGCTATTATGCCATTCTGGAGCTAAGGAGAAGGGGAGATGTGGTTTGAGACTTCAAAAGGCAGGAAAGCACTTAACCTAGACACAGAAAAACACGTTTGGTTGATAAATGCTTGCGGGACCATTTTGAACAATGGGACTCAGAGAACCTTGCCCAAATTGGCTTTGCTAGGTTCCTCCTTGTCTATCACACCTGGTTCACATTAAACTATAGTTGCCTATGATAACGTTACAGAACAGACCCAAGGGGGGTGTATAATATACTATTACCGAAAGGACCCCCCACTAGGTTCTCTGTGCCCGCTGCCAGAGGAAAGACGTCTCTCAATGCCAGAGATTTGTGAAAAAGGAAATATTTATTTAAAAGTTATACAGACTAAGGTCCTTTAGAATACCCACAGATGCACACAGTCCTTCCTTCTCTCTCTGCCCAGTCCAGGGTACTGTATCTCAGGAAAAGAAGTAGAAGTCCGTGATCCGGGCTCCTGGCACCATCAGCTGTGTTGCTGCCACGATCTCCAGTTAATCCAAAGCCATGTGGCACCTTCTCATGGCCCACCGGCAAGAGTCCTTCTGCCCCTTTTCTTCCAGGCAAAGTCTCCCCTGTTTCCTAAGCCATGTGGCAAAAGGGAGCACCCCAAAGCCACAGGGTCCCTACCCTGCCAAAGCTGCATGGTTCTCCTCTCTACTGCCACAGCTGCACGGTCCTTTCTTGGCATGGCTGCTGCACCTGGGGTTTAAATCCCTGCACCAGTCTTCCTCTGCAGCCCCTTTTCCGACTCCTCCTACAATCAGTTATACCTGCCAGCATTCCCATATTCTTCCAGCTTTTCTGGGCTGCCATAGTGAGTCTGAGTAGGTGTGGCCCCATGGCATGGAGCCAGTCATCTCCAAGCTCTCATGCAGGCACTGTTGCCAGGGGGAGTTGCCTCCCAGTTACATCATGGGTTGAAGTCACGCCCATCCCCCTGGCTCAAAGCATGGCCACAGCTATTTAACATATCTATGAAACCAGTTAAAGGTTATAGATATGTTAAATGACCATGCCAGAGGTTAGCTGCAAGGCTCTTGCTATATAACACAGCTCCCAATTGCCCTGTTCTATTTGTCCCATCTCCCAGCTTAGCCTTGTGGGGGTGGGGGTGGGGCCAGGACATCTTGTATATTTTTCTAATATTTCCTGGACACTTCGAGTTCTGGACTCCATTACAAATCCCTATTTGGGGCCCCCCTCTTGGCTGCACCCTGTTACAATAATAGTTCCCTTCTTAGTGCTGCTGGTGGAAATTGTTATTTTTCATGAGATTGCAAGGAAAGCATTCCAGGGAACCACATATGGGATATTGTGGTGTGGTAAAATTTGTTTTGGGTGAAAATAGAAGGCTGCCCCTAGGTTCCCAATGTCTCATCTTTGTCTGTCTAGTTTTGTCTTTATGAAGTGCAGAGCAAAGACCAGTGTCCAGAGATTATGTGCCATATTAAAGTTCAGTCCTTTGGAGCTGTGGGGTCTGTTGCAGGTCCCATGAAACTGCTACACTTGCATGGCTGCTATGGAAAGAAAATGCCAGCAGACAGGGCAAGTACATGTTACCAGGGAGAAGACAGCTTTTTATTTAGGCTGATTATATTATCTCAGGGTTGGGAAGGACTAGGCACTTTTTCAAAATAACTAATAAGCTTCTTAAGCTCTTGCAGGCTTGTGCTAGACCTGCCCTTTAATGATCCATTTCCTCTGTCTTCTGGTGTTCTGTGTCCCTTATCCAATTCAATCCTTTTCCCAGGCTAGACAGACAGACCTATCGTCTCCATATTAGTTTCTATTGTGCTTGTGCATTCCTCCCCCTTTATTGTTCTATCTCTTCCCCCAGGGATCTGTGGGGAACCAACCGGTGGCCCCCTGGGGAGTGTATGAAACTATAACTTCTTGGTAAAGCAGCAGGCTCAGTGTCTGATTCAGTTCCCCAGCCAGTTCGGCTCAACAATGTCTGATTCCCTTTGCTTTCTTTATTAATAACTAGCTACCTATGCTAACATTTCCCCACTGACGAACCTTGGGCCTTGTAATCTTACAAGAGTCAATGTGTGAAGATATCACCTTCTGTAGCTCCTTCCTGTCAAGGGCTGTAGTCCTGCCTATTTCCAGGCCTTGGAATTCTCTGTATCTGCCAAAGGAAGGGAGTCAAAAGGGAAGGGGAAGCTTCATGCAGGGAGAGGGATTTTGTGAAGTCCAGGTCAGTCATGTGCTGTCTTTGGAGGTGGCATACATGATGTCTAGAGGATAGCATTGTCCAGAGGGTGGAATTGCTAGACAAGGTGGCATTCTTGTTGTATTCTTCAGGTGACAAATTTGACAAGGAGGTTAAAAAGGCATAATCCAAAAAAGAGGAGAATTTTAGCAACTCCAGGTCTAATGAGAGGTAAGAATAAAATGATAGAAGGAGGTATTAACTTCAGTGTCCCAGATTAAGTTGGAGAAGGGGCTTCCATCGAGGAAGGTGTGTGTCACAACTGTCTAAAGCCCTCTTGTTTATCATACTTAATCTAAATTAGGCTAAGGGGAGCATTGTAAGATTTTCCCCCTGAAGAACTTCAGGCCTTTTTTGTCTGAACCATTTGGGCAGGTAAGGGAAAGCAGTTCCAAGCAAAGCGAATAAACTACACCATACTTCACCAACTCAACCATCTAGTCCTGACAAGTAAATGCATCCAAACTGTTAAGTCTCATTTCAGGAGGTAAAGATGCAGATGGGCTTCTATAGTGAGGCCTATACTGTATAACCAAGCATCCAGGTAAATAAAGTCATAGGCATATACTCTATGACAACAGAAGGGAAAAAGCACAAGGTTTAATGAACACAGCAAACCATAAATCAGTCTCTGAGTCTTCAAGGCTGTCAGGTGAGACTTCCAAATACAAGACTTTTGCTGGAATGAAAGCAAGCAGTGATAATTTAACATATCCTTTGCAGTCTGAACATCTCTGATGACGTCATCAGGTGGTTAAGTCAATTCTGTATGGCATACACAGACATAGTCTTAGAAAAAAGTTTTTATTCTCAATGATTTCAACTCAAAGGAAGGGAAAAAGTTAAACGTTAATATGGAGGGTTGAAAAAAGCTAGAATAATTCAGGAACCAGGTAGTTTACATGTGAAAAACAAAACATTGAAGAAAACTAATTGCACTAGAGTCCAATATCCATAATTGGGCATCATGATTTCTATTGAACACAATATTTTTCTCCCTAAAATCACCCTTGTTTTTATTAAGGAGACTGTATTAAGTCCAGTTGTTATTTGACCTGATTATTTGCATAAACACAAGAATAGCCACTGATCATATAGCTTTTTAAAATCTGCTTTGCTAGAATTTAATAAGAAATCTTCAGATTGATCTTTAATTGGCCCCCCAGGGCAAAGAAGTGAAGCCACACATTTGCCATCAAGCTTTGACTGCAATACCTATAGTTTGGGTAAATTCCTCAAGTTCTTAAGGTCCCAAAAATGTCTTAAGCTTTTCTTTTTGCCATTTCTTAAGAACGTAACACTCATTCCTTACCTGGAAAGACTGACATGAACCATGTGACCAAACAAGGTATTAGGCTGTTTCTCCAATGGGCTTTTATCAACTTTGAAAATCTGTCTTAATTCCTTAAAGCTTTCTGGTGACATCCAGAGTCCAGGAATGTGTCCCTCAGACATGACATTCCAGTCAAAGTTTTGGCTAATAAAATCACAATTTGAATAGCTTATTATTGGACTTATGCAAACAAACATATTGCCATGACTCACTTATTAAGAATTGCCAAATTCTGGAGGAATTAGGTAGGGAGGAAAATATAAAGCAAAAGGAAAATTCTTGTCCCATTTAACAGTGTGAAAAAGACCAAACTCTAACTCTGTATTAGACAGCTGAAAGGTAGGCAATTAGCATTCTTTAGATTGGCAAACATCTCATAACTTCTAGAAACACAGGCTCTTCTATTGGCAAACACACATACACTTTTAAGAGACATACTTTTATGAGTTATTATAAAACAAAACCTACTGATCTAGAAAAGGAACAGCTGAAATAAGTTGATTTGTTGGGATGGCTAAGATTTTTCTCTTTTGATAAGATTTACTTCTCAGAATTTGCATCTTAAAAGATGGCCCAGGAAAAAGTTTTTGGAGACCAGAGATTTGCATTTCAAAGGTACAGACTTTGGTTTCATAAAGCCAGTCATCTGTAAGCTCTTCTCCTTGAGTGATCCAGAGTTAAATGTCTGCCAGTTGGTGACTGTGTACTCCAAATGGGTCTCTGATGCACGGTGGATGGACACAGTATTGCCTGTTGTCTCCAGGGAAACTTTCTTCCTTATAAAAGAGGGAGAAATTGGATAATTGAAGAAGGCATGAGTGTCCTCAGTGCTCTTAGCCCGACATCCCATAACCTAAATCCAGGATGGTGTGTGACCCATGGCCCATGACTCATGCCTCTCCTGATAAGAGTGGAAATCTTTTGCAAAGATTTCCAGGTGTGGAGCATTACCAACACTCACAGTAGTGGTCAGGTATTGCTAGGTTTACTTAGCTCCACATGGGCAATTTTGATGGTTGTTGGCCTTAACTAGCCTTATTGGAGGTTCCTGTCTTTGTGTCTGTCTGTACAAGGGCCCCTGCTGCCTTGGGTGAAAACACTTGTCCTATAACTCTGGCCTTTAATAGTTGGGCTAGTAATCTGTTGCCCTTCCTTTCATATTTCCAGCAGCCCTAGTCCTTCAAGAGGCCTACTAAGTTTAGGGCAGCCTCTCTTGGGGAGGGAGAGAGCATCCCTGTTAAGCAGTCCTGAGAATTAGCTGGGCTGGCCAGAGAAGTCCTGTCCACCTTCTCTAGGGAGTTCATAAATTGCTGGGTGTTAGAAACTCATGAGAAATAGAAATGGGAGGAACTGGGTGATCTGATCAGAGTGCCTTTATTTGATGTTGTGCTGAGAGGCAGGCTGAGTCGGGGTCAACTTCAGCACTGGGGGAAGGCAGGAGTGGGATTTTTAAAAGAAAAAGCACAGGGTCTGTGGAAGGATAGGGGAGGGGTTCTTCTTCTGGGCAGGTGCCTCAGGGTTCCAGGATGTGAGCCAGGACAATGGGTCAGGTAAAAGATGGGCTGTTCCTAGGTATAGGAGGGTCAGTCTGACCACTGGCTGTTGTGGCTGGCGCAAGGTGTCTGCGCGGTGGGAGAGTGTTCCGATTAAGCTGAGGGCTACAAAGCTAGTTGGGACAGCTGAGTCATGGGCAGTCCAGTGGGTTGGAAAACTGGTCTGACTGACTCATGAGCAGTCTTGGGGTTGGGGATCTGGCCTGATCCTTTCATCCCAGACTGCTTTTAATTATTTTTGTGAGGCTAGGGGTAAATGGGTGGAGATCTGTCTTCTGGAGCCGCTTCCGGCTGGGAAGTGTCGTAGAGCTGTCGCTAAGCCGTCTCCACGAGCTGTGCTCAGCTTGTGCTTGCTCTGGTCAATTATTGCAGGATGAGTACTGCCCTGATTTGTTTTGTGAACTGCTCCAGCCTGGAAGATATACACTTTTCAAACAGGTTAAAGATACATGATCCTAGCATAAGGAGTAGAAGTATTGAGAAGAGGGGTCCCAGGTAGGGCAGTTGCCAGGTCATACTGGGGAGCCAGGAACTAGGATTTATGAAGGGACTTAGATTTTTGATATTAGATGCAGACTCCAGTATACCCTGAATATTTTGTTGGACCTGGCCTGATTTGTTAACCTAGAAACAGCACTCTTCTTTGGGATACAGACATGTCCCCGCCTCTGATGCTGTGAGGAGGTCTAGGGCTCTTCAGTTTTGAAGGGCTACCCCAGCTAGGGAGTCCAGCTGCTCCTGGAGTGCAGCCAGGGTTTTCTCCACCTTGGTCAGTGCCTCCGCTGTTTCTAGAGATAATTGGTAATGAATACCTAGGGAGGTGCCACTCACCATGGCCCCAGTCATGGAGAAAGCATGATTTTTCTCATTTGCTTTTGGTAACTTTTAAGAAGACTGAAAAAGATCCTAAATACCAAGCAATAAGACCTGTTGAGACTCTCAATCAAAGTTTCAAGGACTGTGAAAGAATGGTAGAAATAAAAAAGTCTTGGCTGTAAGGAATCAAGCAGCAGGAAAGAGCCTGGTCAGGGCTGCTTTGGCCTGCGAAAGGTCAGAAACCTGGTGACAGAAAATAAATGCTCCAGGTAGAGGACCAAGAGTTATAGTCCACACCAGCAGAGAAATACAAAAAGATGGATATGTTTATACCATGTCTGACTGTGACCTCACCAATGATGAGCACCAGCCAGATGCCCTGGAATGGATTTAACCCACCCAGATAGAGGACTTGATATAAGGCCCATCTGAGAGAGACACACTGGCAAAGACAGAAAAATCTTGTTTGCTAGAGAGAGAGAGAGAGAGCTGGTTTGAACCGTGGATGGGTTTACCCCATGCCCTGAGGGTGGCCTTCCTTACTGATGACCAGAGAACCAAACAAAAGGGAAGGAATGATCACCTTTGAACATCAGAGGTGATCAGTTCTTGACTCAGTGGACACTATGTCCAAGGTGTCACCTGGGCAAAGTTGTGTAGGGTGACTCCATGTCCAGAGGGCAGCCTTACCTTCTATTACTAAAACCATACATTTCTTTTCAACTTAAGTTGAATTTTTAACTCTTAGAAAACTCAGTTTCCAACAATGACCAAAAAATAAGCAACCGGCATTCCCTAGATTGACTTTTATAAACACATTTCATGACCTTTAGAACATAGATTCCTCTATTGAAAAACACACTCTTACTTTTGAGAAACACACCTCCAATAAAGCACAAGACATTTATCCATAGCTTCAAGTCCACTATGTAGCCTCTCTGTAATAAAAAGTCAAAAGCAAGTCTAACAATCAGTGTTTCAGTATTTCATGTTATTTCAAAATACCTAGACATTCAATAACTTTATCAGAATTTACTAATTTAGAAAGGAATAGCTGAAATAAATTGATTTGCTCAGATGTAGCCAAGATTTTCCCTCTTTTGATAAGAATTATCTCCCCCAAATTTCTATTTGAAAAGATGGCCTAGACAAGAGTTCTTGAAGAAGACCAAGTATTTGGAGTTCAAAAATGTAGATAAAGAAAATCCAGCTTCTCCTAGAAGGACTTCAGTTTTATAAAGCCAATTATTTGTGTTTTTTAAGATAAATAGAGGGGGTTTTGGAAAGGTAAAAGGATTTGGTGAGGTTTCATGTTCTGGAGCCACAGTAAAGATTTTATACACAAAATAAAGACAGTTATTTTTAATATCTCAAAGTTGGGTAGCCGCTCAAATGTTTGTAAAGGACTAACAAATTCAGTCACCCATTTTTGAATTTCTTTTCCATCTGGGTACATTTTTCCAGTTTACCAACAGGATATAGCTTAGGGTCATCTCTGAGAGCCATAACAGCCTAGAAATATGGAACCTCTGTCTACTTCCCATGGGAATTGTAAAATAGATCCAGTTGCAAGAGAGCACCAAAATTAATGGTGTCATTGGCTGGCCAAACCTCCCCATTGTCCATTTTATTTTTATTTTTTTTATTTTTTTTTAATTTTTTTTTTAAATATATTTTATTGGTTATGCTATTACAGTTGTCCTATTATCCCCCTTCATTCCCCTCCACCCTGAATACCCTCTCCCACCCACATCACCCCGCTTTACTTCAGTCCATGTGTCATA
>JAPYXV010006092.1:0-10036 GCA_028533065.1 Trachops cirrhosus | reverse complement strand
ATGAATTGCTTAACTTCTCTCCCACTCTACATGTTCTAACTGTAAAACCAGGGTAATAACTCTTATTGTAGGACTGTTTCGTGCATGAAAGAGGTCATAGTAAAAGTTCATTAACAATACTAGACCATAAGTCTTTGGTTATCTTGTGAATAAGATATCTATCATCACCAAATAGCTCAATGCATAATGTAGAAAAGCAGTGGTTAAAATTGATTAAATGACTGAAAATCACCCAATAACTTAATTGAATTTTATGTTGGCTACTAGATGATTTTTACTTAAACAAGAAGCAGAGCATGCAGAAAACCAATTAATTAGTTACCAATCTTGAACTTCAGAATACTTGGCTATTACAACCTTTTCCTTATCAGAGAAATTTGATTATTCCCAATTAAATGATTGAAGGCATTTCATTGCAAACAATGGCAATTTTATTCTAGTTTTCCAAAGCATTAAGACAATAAACTCTTTTATCTTGACAGGTAAAAATTTATTTTATGTTTTATTCTATTTATGCCTGAAATTGTAGATGTTGCTTCGCAGCCTACCTTTCCTTTTGGGAATTTAAATGAGAAAATAAGAATAAAATATAGTAGAACATTTTGCTTCAGTTGTTCCCTTAATATTTAATGCACATTATTTGTGCTTAGTTATACTCATTAAACATGAATATTTTAAATTATTGAACATAGATAATTTAATATTCCAGCTTGTAATATTGAACTGCAACAGTATTAACTTTAAACATCAAAAGTTTCAGTGGTTATTTAGACATTATGAAATGCTTGAACATTTATTATCATGACCCTCGTGTGGTAGAGCTAGTCACCAAAAATTGATTTCCTCTTCTTGGGCGCACAGTGTAGCCAGCCCACAGTACTTGCTCTCTGAGTTAGATGCGTGGCCACCACCGAGTTCTAGCCAGTGGGATGTATGTGCATGCAAACGATGATGTGGACCATTTTTGTGCAACTGCTTCTAGGAGGAAGCTACATTTCCAGCCACAAAAGGTTTCTTTTTCCTCCAATGGCCTCGATGCCGATGAAAGAGGGGACCTGAGACATGGCAGAGCTGCAAACTGGGAAGAATCTGGTCCCTGAGTCTCCACATACAGGAATTCATCCATGTCCCAGTAACTGTCAGGACAGGGGGAAATAAACTTTTCTTTGTTCTCGCAGTTAGCATTGCTCAAACTCATATCTCATAAAAGACAAAAAGTGAGCTAGCAGTAACATTGTAGCATAGGATTTGCTACCATTCTTTAGAACTTTCTCGGTTGAAATAGAGATATCAAGTAGTAAGTGCCTTTGGATGGGAGGGCCAGGATGCATTGCTCATCCAGCTCATTAGCAGTTCTATGTGGTAGATGCTTACTGTTCATTAATCTCCTTTTAATTGAAGTAGCAAATAATGGCTCAGTGATGTTAGTTTTAGAGTACATCTGACAGATATATGCCTCCTCGTGTTTGGCTCCATTTTCTCCTTTAGACAGTGCAAAGGAAGAAAATATTTAAAACTAAAATTGACAGCAGCCACTATACCTTCTAACGGATGGGGACTGAGGGGCATAATATTTTTTTTTCCATTTTATTACTTTTTCCTTCCTGTCCCAGAGTCTAAAGTGCAGTAAAAGCTTAGAAATTCTTAAGTCGCAGCTATTTCTTTACTGCAGAATAGTGGGCCCGGAGAGATGGATGGACCATTGTAGCAGAGCAGAGTCATCAGTCTCTGGTGGCACAGAAAGTAACTGAGGCCTGCAGGAGAGCAAAGAGAGGAAAGCTGATTTTTTTTCCCAATAAAGACATGAGAGCACATAAGTTGGATTGGTGGCGAAAGATGAGATACACAGTCTTTAAATGAAGAAGAGTTGGCAATTTTAAAGGACAATTGCTGTATCCAGCCCTTTGGGTGTACTTGACAGTGAGGGTCACGTGCTGGTATTTTGCCATTCTCCCTTCTCTCTCTCCGCTCTGTGACCCAGGAGAGCGATGCGGGTAGGTTCTATCTCTTTGGCTTCCAGCTGGACTTGGCCAGTAGGAAGCACTGGCAGAACAGTGCGGAAGAAAAAAGTCGTGATACTTCTTCCTCTCCTCCCTCCCTGCTTGGCACAGGATTCTGGAAAGCCCTGATAGGACTGATGGCATCTGGAGTCGATGCCACTGCTTTCCCCCCTTCCTCCTTCAGGCCCATAGTGCCAGTGGCTTCCTTGCTTTGCCAGTTCCTGAGTGTTGCTGCTCCTGCTTTTGTTTCTCAAATCCCTAGTCGATTTATTAAAGTCTTTTCAATTGAACATTGAAGGAGGTTAATCTTTCACCAGGGCTCTGATTAACAGGGAGTTGGTGGTGGCAGCGGTGGTAGTGGGTGGGGGCAGGGGGAGTCCTTAGTTCACTCTTTGTCTGGTTATTATGTCAATTTCAAAGTGTTTGAAAGCAAAATTAAAGTTGAAATTATACTGCTCTCCTGACATGAAACTTTGATGACCTTCTGTACCCAGAGACCAGAAAGAGACAATGGGTGTACGTTTAGTGTTGCTTGCATCTATGCAAACATTGTAAATATAATGCCATAGGCATTTTCTCCAGGGGCTTCTCTATTGAAATAATTTAAACACATAAAAAGCAATCTATTTTTATCCAAGCCTCACCCCCTGGCAATAGCTGAACTTTGAGGGTTGTGACTTTCAGGTTTTAATGGTATGAATGAGTTAGTATGTGCAGATTCTTTAGCAGAAGGGAGAGAAGAAAACAGTCACAAGATAGAAATCAAAATGAGATTAATTATTCATCAGAACAGGATTCTTACAGCTGGAAATGACTGTACAGTATGTAAGCTAATTGGGGATGTTGAGAAATCTTGGGAGAATACCAAATTTCTCAGAAAAAAATGGCCTTGGTTAATTAATAATTGGCCACTTTCTAAAGACAAATGTCAAAAGACAGTCACACCAGCTAATATCTGGTTAATATGAGCATAGATTAAAAGCTACACAAAGATTTATGGGTTTGAATTTTTCTCGTAGGATGTATATATTCCTTTCCCTTATGTTTTTAAACTTTTATTTTATTTTTTATTGTTGTTCAAGTGCAGTTGTCTCCATTTTCCCACCAGCACTTGCCCCTGTCCCCCCATCTCCCACTTCCCGTCATCAATCCTTTCCCCCTTTAATTGTCGGCTAGATTGAAGTTCACAGGTGCTCTGCAGATAGCAGAGTTCCCGTACACCCCCTGCCTACGTTCCCGTATCGCTAACATCTTCATGTACCATATGGTTCCTGTACCATAATTAGTGAACTGATATTGATAACGTTATTAGTAACTAAAGTCTATGTTTTACTTATATTACCTTACTGTTTACTCAAGCTACTTTTTCTGTTCCAAGATTTTATCCAGGATATCACGTTACATTAGATATTTGGTCTCTTCAGGCTCCTTTTAATTCTGACAGTTCCTCAGACCTGGCGTGTTTCCGATGGCCCTGACAGGTTTGAGAAGTCCTGGTCAGGCATTTGACAGGATGTCTCTCAGTTGGAATTTGCCTGATGTTTTTAAGCCAGGCTTATGGAGTTTTGAGAGGAAGCCCATAAGGCTAAAATGCCTTTCTCACCATGAGGGCATATACTATCAGTATGACCTCTTACCAATGATGTCAATGCCTCATTTTTGATGTATATTCTAGGTTCATTACTAGATTGTAAACTCATTGGAGGATAGAACCTTTCTTGTTCTTTACTATGTGCAAACTGCATGCAATCATCTCTGGAAATTACTGGTCTATGAATTTTCCCGTATTCTAGCACGTGATACAGAGTCCCTACGGAACCAGGCAGCCTTGTTTTCCTCTAACACAGTTTTGACTCAGTTATAAAAAGCTGACTTAAAAACAGAACATTTTATAACATAACAAAAGTGAATGCAGGCTATGTGAACTGGAAAAGCATATTTTCCATGATGTCAAGATGCCTTTTCATCTTGTTGCTATTGCTATATTGTTCTTTGAACTTTTCTGTTTAAATTTCGTCTGCAAAAGCCAGGAAAACATGTGACCCTAGATGTCCAACAAGGCCTTTCCTCAACCCCACTACTCTGAGTACCCAGAACCAGAATCTTTTCATCAATTTCTCTGCAGGGAGCCTACATTAGCCCTCAAAAATTTTGGCGTAGGTAGTAAGGATTTGTCCTGGGATTGCTTGAAAGTTCATCAGTGAAGAGGAGGTTTTGTCTTTGAGTGTCCTTTGCCTACTTCAATAGCTGTGGATGTGGAAAATGTCCTAATGAGTATCAGATATATCTGAGTACCCTTTTAATGCTCAGAAACAGTTAGAGGAACTCCTGGGGACCCAGTTCAAAGCTTCTTTCCTGCAGGATCAGACACCTTTCTTATATGTAGGCTGTTTTAGCTTTTTGTTCCTTTGTTTTTCCTGAAACTCAATTTGCATGTACAGAATATTCTTACAGCCTGCAGAGCGACAAAGGAGGAAGCATAACAAAAAGAAAGGAGACTGGGTAGTATTCTTCACATCTTTTTCTTTTCTCTCTCTTTTTCAATCTAGTTCAGACAGTTTCACCTACTTTGTGACCCTTGTGGTGGGTAGGTTTTATTTCTACTTAACTTGGTAACTCTCTTCCTAATAAATTTACAGAAACTATTCTTGTTGCATAAGTTTTCCAGTTAAATTGGGATCATCTAAGTTACGTTAATGGATAAGATTCTAGTTGACAAAGTAATGCCAATGTACATGCTACATTTTTCTTAAAAATGCAAATAGCGCAAGTTTTTACTCAATGAATATTCATTAAGAATTCTTAAACAGGCACACTGACACTTGTATTTTGATTTTTTAGCAATACTTTTTTATTTATAGAAATTTTTGTATTTCAAGCATAACAGATTTGATATAGTTTTTCCTCCTTGCATTTATTATATAGACCCTACATTCATTAACCTTGTTACTAAACACTCAGATTCTATAGTTTGTTCTTTTCTTTTTGAAAATTGTATCAATTTCACAAGTTTCCAATTATGTTTCTTAAACTTATTTGATCAGGTAAAATAGTTTTAAGTAATACATCTTGTGGGTAAAGGTGAGTTGTCGATTCTTAGACAATAGACCGACATCAGGGGGAGAGAGGGAAAGGCATTACACTGCTTGGCTAACATCAGGAAATCTTATATGCCGTGGCCTGAGCATATAGTCCTTTTGCACTTCGTCAGTTTGCCAGACATCAGTAGAAGCCTTATAAGCTTTATTCACTCTGAATGTTTAAGTTTAGTAATAACACTATTATTTATTTATCACTCACTATGAGATAAGTATTGCATTAGACAATGGGCATATATGACCAATCAAAACCAGATCAGATTTCTGCTGAGTCAGAAAGAAGTTATTTTCAGATGGTTATAAATCAAAGATATAAACGCAACTTCAAAAAATGCTATGAAGCTGAAGTATACTACACAATTTTTAAATGAACTTTAATTGAGATATAGTAAACATGGAATTTACCACTTGGAAGTGTATAATTCAGTGATTTTTAGTAAAATCACAATGTTGTGTAACCATCACCACTATCTGATTTCAGAACATTTTCATCACCTCCAAAATAAACCCTATCTGTACTCATTACCAGTTGCCTTTCTTGCCTCTTCCTCTATCCCCTCATCCTTCTTCTGGGCATGTCATATAAATGAAATTGTAGAATATAGAGCCATTGTGCTTGGCTTCTTTCATTTAGCATAAAGTTTTTGGGGTATTGATATATGTATGTATGCTACATATATCAATATCAATATGTGCAGACATATATCAAGACTTCATACTTTCATGAATAAATAATATTCCATTGTATGTATATAACATATTTTGTCTATCTCTTTTATCAGGTTATATACATTGGGATTATTTCCACTTTTTGGCTCTTTAAATAATGCTCCTGTAAACATCTGTGTGCAAGTTTTTGTGGAAACATGTATTTTTTATTTTGGGGGATATATGACTAAGGATAGGATTACTGAGGCATGTGGTAACCCTATACTTAATTTTTTTGAGGAACTACCAAACTTTCTTCCAAAGTGACGATACCATTTTACTTTTACACTAGAAATGCTTGATGGTTCCAATTCTTCACATGCTGTGCAGCACTTACTATTGGCTGTTTTTACTGCAGCCCTCCTAATAGATATGAACTGTTAATTCATTGTCATTTCAGTTTGTATTTCCTTAATAGTTAGTGATGTCACTGTATTTCCATGGATTTATTGGCCATTTGTATATTTTAGAGCAATATCTATTCAAATGCTTTGCCTATTTTTAATTGGGTTATTTATCATTAGAGTAGTAAATATTTTTAGATTATTTTTTGAGTTATTTTCTTAGGGGTTCTTCTGGGGAGTCTAGTTAATATCATAACTTATAACAATTCAGTTCTGATTAATACCAATTTCAATTATATACAAAAACTTTACTGTTATATAACTCATTTCCCTCTCTTCATTCGTGCCATTATTGTTACACAAATCCCATTATTTTACACTGTGTGCGCACCTACATAGATTTATAATTATTTCCTCATGCAGTTGTATCTTAAATGAGATAGGAGGAAAGATTTATAATTGAAAACGAGTGCCTTGGGGCAAAGGCTTTCATACCGGGAAGCTTTGAGTCAGGTTAAATAAAGACAGCCTTGCAAGGGGGTTCCTACGGGGACTGACCAGACAGGTTAAATAATGATAACTCCCTGGAATGAGACATTGAAGGAGCTCCAGTCCTGCTCTGCCAGCTGCAGTGGCTGCCAAGCCGCGAGTTTTCACCACGTTTGTGGGCTGTTAATTTTTAAGACTACCACAGAACTGGAGAGGGGGGAAGCGATGGGAGCAAGATAAATCACTGCCGCGCTTGTTCTTGTGGAGACTCAGTTATTTTTCTTGAATAAACCCTCCTCATATTGTTGTAAGCATCTTGTTCATGTTTAGGGTTTGGAGAAAATTAATTCTGAAAAATCTCCGTGAGTTTTGTCATTTCTTTTATAGAGGAAAAAGAAATTTGGAAGTCTTTGCCATTTTTGCTCATGGCCTCCATTATGTCTTTGAGTTTAAAATAGCAGGATGGGCTGAAAGAGGCCCTGAGACTTGAAATGGGGGTTGGGGGGGAGAGAGAGAGAGAGAGAGAGAGAGAGAGAGAGAGAGAGATTTCGGATTTTCAGATGAGACTGAGAAGTCAGTCTGTGGTGAGATTATTCAGGTTTATAGATCAAATTTAAGAGTTCAGTTTTTATTCTAAGGGCACAGGGATGTCACTTGAGGATTTCACGTACAATACGAGAAGGCCAGTTTAGACTCAGGGAGGTCAATGAGGTAGGGGAGGGAGAGAAGATGGCTGCTTGGTTGTGTGTATGGAAGGGAGTGAAAATAAAAAGAAGTGGATAGATATTTAGGAAATAAAATGGACTGGGCTGTTGGGAGAGTAAAGGGAAAGTCTAAGGAAGAAATTCAAAAGGGACATTGTTTTCCTGTTCCATCATCACCTTATGGTACAGCTCTTCTGGCTAAAGCATCTGATAACTATTACCAGCATTTCATCTGGGATGAATGAGCAATGCGTGAAGTGAAATTGCTGTGTAGTCCTGTTAGTACAAGTACAGTGACCTCTGTCTATCTCTGTCTCTCTCTGTCTCTCTGTCTCTGTCTCTCTCTCCCATTTGACAAAAGAAACTTCTTAGAGCCAGAAGGGTTGGCAGAAGTTCCGGTTCCCAAGAGAAGACAGATAGACAGACATGGAAGAATGGCTGGTTCTGAGACAAAAACAGTCAAACAGCTGTCCACCTCCTCTTCTTAGGATTTAAAGGAAACAGAAACATGAGTGAATCTATCTTTAGAAAAAGCACTCTGTTTTTCTTGTAATCACGTTTTGATGTCACATGTGAAATTTGATTTATTTAATAAAGTTCAAAATATTTTTCTTAAGGCTAGGATTTCCACTCTTCCTGACATATTCTTTTTATACAAGTATTTAATCATGTCCCTGAGCTTTGGAATAATTTTATTTTCAATAACTTTGTATTTTTAATGCTGTACCATGCATATGTACTAAAATTAGCTTAGTTAAATTAAAAAGTAGTATACTTAAACTTATATTGCTTATCTTTATAGCAAACCTGATCTATCGAATCTATCTATCTTTTTGTACATACACATGTCAAAATATACATACATTGTATTTGTCAGGGTTCTCCACGGAACCAAATATATATATTTGAGAGAGAGAGGAGTTGTTTAAAAATTGATTTATGTTAAGGGAGGTGGTACATGGCAAGTCCAAAATCTGGAAGGCAGACTGCATCCTGGAAGTTGAGATCAGAGCTGATGTTGTAGTCCTGAGTGCAGATTCTTCAAGGCAGATGCTGGCTGGTACTCGGGTGCAGTTTCTTTGTTTCAATCTTGAGGATAATTCCTTCTCCAGAAACTCTGAAGTCTTTCTTGTTAAGGCCTTCAACTGATTGGATGAAGCTCGCCACAGTATAGAGGATAATGATAATATGCTCTCTGAAAGTCTACTGATTTAAATGTTAGTCACATCTAAAAATTACCTTCAAAGCAATGTCTAGACTGGGGTTTAAGTAACAAGTGTGCACCATAGCCTAACCAAGTATGCATATAGATTTAACCGTCACACCTGCACGGGGAATCTTAGGTTGAAAAACGAAGAGCATTTCTAGAAATTGGGTGGAGGAGGAATGAGCCAGTGAAAATGTTTGCATTATCTACACACATTTTCCCCTACTAATACTATCTATTCAACAGGGGGATAAAGAAATAAGGAAACGGTCAGCAAACATGCAGACCTTCCTTTGAAGACATACCTTGGACAGAAATTCTCAAGTTAGGGTAACATAACTTTTTTCCTTCCAGACTTCATTTGCCCTCCCCTAATGAGCGATACCCCAGTAAGGGTCATAGGAGAAAGCAGATTATCTGCAACTGAATGACAGACACTGAAGTGTTTACATAAATGTGTTAAACCAACACATTGTGTACCTTGGACTTACACCAAGTTATAGGTCACATATATCTTCATAAAGCTGGGTAAAATGAAAAACAAAGCAGAACAAAACACTAATGGGTTCAAAGCATGCTGTGAGTGAGTCTCCCCTGCCTTCTGGCAGTTATCTGAGGTTTTGTGTGTTACAGGCAGTGGGGCTGGTCATGACTTAAAGTAACAAGAAAGCAAGAATGAGTTGTATGAGGCAAGAGAAATGACCCAGAGTCACTTCTCAGAAATATATGACCTGAGAAAAAGTAAGTCTGTACTTTGGAATTTTGCAATGAAAATGGACAGTTTTAACAATAGGTTTATAAAACAGACAAACAAAAAAAATCACAAAGAAAATTTAGGCTAGGGTCTTTCAGTTTTTGGTGTGAAATTTTCTAAAAGGTTTCATAAATTGTGAGAGACCTGATACTATTCTAGATATTTAAAATGTCACTATGTTTGCAGAAAAGAACTGTGCAGTTTGTATAGTTATAAAGATAAACTGGAGATCATGATGTTGTTGATAGATAAAAACCCAGGTTCAATTTTAGATAGCTTTTTAGAACACTGAGTACTCTCTGTAGCAATAATGGGAAGCAAGGGGAGTTGGTGAATATTTTAGTTTTATGTGTAATTAAACAGACGTAAGATGTACAGTAAATATATGCATCATGGGCAGACTTGAGGGGGTTAGGCTAGATGACTTTAAGATTTTATTATTTTAAAATTTGTATTTTCCGATACTAAAATATATTTTGTCTTAAATATACCAGTAAAGCTATGCTTATGAGTATCTGAAGGCAGAAATTAACATGCTGTTTCAAATTTTTGATCTTATTTCAAGGAGTGTGTATATAAGGTGCAGAAAGTGTCAAGTTTCAGACGGGTTTATTTTTAGCAGCTGTGCTTATTTTCATCTTGTTCCGTGCCACGATTCCCATGTCACATTCTAGTCATTTAGGATTTGCAAAGAACTTGAGCTAGAAACTTTTTGTTTTTCTTTAGTTTCTG
>JAPYXV010006091.1:0-10036 GCA_028533065.1 Trachops cirrhosus | reverse complement strand
GAGCTTCCTGGACTTCCTGGAAGTCTATTTCCTTTGCCAGATTGGGGAAGTTCTCCTTTATTATTTGTTCAAGTATCTTTTCCACTTGTTGCTCTTCCTCTTCTCCTTCTGGTACCCCTATAATTCGGATGTTGGAACGTTTAAAGATGTCCCGGAGGTTTCTAAGCCTCTCCTCATTTTTTTGAACTCTTATTTCTTCATTCTTTTCTGGTTGTATATTTTTTTCTTCCTTCTGGTCCACTCCATTGATATGAGACCCATCTTTCATTCCATCACTATTGGTTCCGTGTGCATTTTTCTTCATTTCACTTATTGTAGCCTGCATTTTTTCATCTAGGTTGCGACCAAAATCAACCAGTTCTGTGAGAATTCTGATCACCAGTGCTTTGAACTGTGCACCTGATCGGCTGGCTATCTCTTGGTCGCTTAAAAGGATGGGTTCTGGGGCTTTCAATACTTCTTCTGTTTGAGCCATCTCTTTGCTGGGTTTTTTTTTTTTGGTCTTGTCGAGCTCCTGTAGTGAGGGGCGGGGCCTTAGGTGTTCACCAGGGCTGGGCACCCCAGTCCCTGGGTTGTGACTCCATCTGCAGGGGCGGGGTCGGAGAAGGAACAATGGCGCTTGCTCTGCTCGCCATAGGATCCCAGACCCCTCCGCTGCTTTCTGCCAGCCAACTGGGCCCCTCTGGCACCAATTCCGGTGTGGGTGAGCCTGTGCACCCTCCAGGACCTTCCTTTTCAGTCAGTGCCCCAAAGCTCTATTTCCAGGCTCTGGGACCCTGAGTTGTGAGCAGTGCCTTGCTTCACAATGGCCGCCTCGCTGGGTCTGCCGGTCGCCAACCCCCAGCCAGGGCCCCGCCAACCACCTCTGCTTGTGCGCCCAGGGTCTGCCTGCCGCAGTCCTGCGCTCCTCCCAGGTTGCTCTGCTCTCCGCTCTGCGTCCCTCTCCCGGCCTGACTCCGCCCCTCCTACCAGTCTGGATGAAGGTGTCTAATTTTAACTCCTTGGGTGTCCGACTTCCATATACTTCAATTTTCTGTCAGTTCTGGTTGTTATTTTGTTTCTATATTACTGTTGTTGTCCCTATCCTGGTTGTGCCAGTAGGCACAGTGCATCTACCTATGCCTCCATCTTGGCAGAAGTCCTCTTTTTTTTTTTTTTTTTTTTTAAGATTTTATGTATTTATTTTTAGAGAAAGGGCAAGGGAAGGAGAAAGAGAGGGAGAGAAACATCAATGTGTGGTTGCCTCTTAAGCACCCCCTAGGGAATCTGGTCTGCAACCCAAGCATGCCCCTGGACTGGGAATAGAACCAGTGACACTTTGGTTTGCAGCCCGCACTCAATCCACTGAGCTACACCAGCCAAGGCAAACTATTCTTTTAAGAGGAAGAAACATTATACCATTTACCTGAAAAAGGACAGACATGAAATGATGGCACTGATGAGAGTGTCATTTGGAAGAAAGTTGAAGCTTCCTTTCAGAAGAGTATTAGGGATTAGAAGGGCTAATCCTTTAACTATCACCCCTCGCTCCCCTCCCTTAACCTATCAGCAATGTAAGAGACTAGTTCACCCACACTAAAAAGGAAAAATGCTAGAATCCAGAATGAGAACAATCTGCTTCATAAATTACTAAAGCCAAATTGTGAAAGATTTAGAGTGCTTTAGGAAATTAAATTTACATCAGGTGTGATATAAAAAGGAATACTCATTATGTGGCTTTTTATGTTTTCACCTTTTTTTAAAAAAGTGTCCTTTTTAAATTAATGTATAATATTATGTTCAGGTGTTTTCACAGAGTTCTACTTTTATTTTTGAAATAACTGTGTGGAAAATTAGTGGTATTTATCTGGATCTTGGCTTAGAACACTTATAGACAAAGTGCCATTCAGTTAAAGACCACATAACCAAAGCTGATGACAGGTTATTCTAAATAAAAACAAAGTACCTCTTCCAAAAACTATTCACGTAAGAGTTTAAATTGTACATGGAAATAATTAAAAGAATTATGTTCAAGATCACAAATTTCCAGAGCTAATTCCTTATTTCAGCTCCAAACTC
Organism: Trachops cirrhosus; assembly: GCA_028533065.1. Lineage (NCBI taxonomy): Eukaryota > Metazoa > Chordata > Mammalia > Chiroptera > Phyllostomidae > Trachops > Trachops cirrhosus. The sequence continues at coordinate 7,978 of JAPYXV010006091.1, read as the reverse complement.
CATACACAGTTCTTTTAAAAAACGTAAATCTGGTCTTGCTGGTTTTCACAATTAAACTGTGTGTTTACATTAAAAATCTGATGATAATATTTCTATATCACCTTTTTTTTAGAAAATCTATGTAAAATACAAGAAAGTTCAAATGGGTTGAAAGTGGTAAGGACCTAGAGTAAGTAACACCTAAAAGGTATGTTAAAGATTCAGAAAACAGAAAAGATATGTTAGTATACCTTTAAAATGTTATTTAATCTAGGTCATTACCTATATATATATATATATATATATCTTCATTTTATATCATAAATGAATCTTAAAATATGTATATGTGAATCAAGTTACAAAGTAAGTTAGTGTATGGACACTTGTTTTTAAAAGATAATTCTGTCAATCTACTTAATCAAGTGCAGAAGTACCATTAAGTTTGTAAATTAAAACTGTCAGCTTTAAGATTTGTTTTCAAATGGGGTACACCTGCATGTGCAGATTTTCTTCAAGACCATTTCCAACAATTTTATTTTAAAGGCTATTGGATTTATTTCTAAATGTGGTAAGTTGAACAAAATCAGTACTGAACATACCTTTCAGATAAATTAAGGCTTTGGTGAAGAGGCTCTAATTTTTGACATGTCTCTAGGCTGTCAACAGATGTCGAAGGCAATGAGTCTGATTGCACCTTGTTGGCATCACATAAATTAGCATCGTTTCTAGGTAGGGTCTTTCTGAATTTTCGTCCTAAATCCGTCCATAGGACATTCGTCAACATAACTTTGAGTTGCCTGTTACACACATAAATAATTAATACAAACACTGCTAAACAATGTGTAATGCATGAATTCATCACAAACTACAACAAATGAAAATCTCCAGGAATTCTAAATTTCAGTTCTTTAAACAATTAAATAGAACAGTGCATATCGTAAGTAAAAAATTTGCCTAACCATTCTCCAATATACATTAAAAAGCAAAGCCTATTTCACTTAAATTGGGATTTCTCTCAGAATTCGGTCTGTTATACTACAACTGTAGTCACACACACGTACAGCTGCTGGAGTCCCGGTGACCCATCAGGGCCTACTCTCACCGCTAGTGGAACAGCACACATCTGCACAGCTCACACAGAAGCAACCACTCTGCACTACACATGTTTCTCTTGTAGCATTTACTGACTTGGAGAACACTGTTAAAACTAAGGGTGCAACCGTACATCATCTACAGCCTTAAGCCTATATAGTCTTGAACTACAGATATAATTTTACTTTATTTCTAAAAGTAGGTCAATTTAAAACATTTACTTTTATTGTACCTATACCAATTTCAAAATTAGAACTGATAAATTCAAGTAATTCCAGCTTTTTGCCTCATGACATTTTTCCCATTATTCATTCAATACATCTTTGGACTGATAATCATGGAATCATGGAATATAGTTTTTGCAGTAGTGTAACAAGGCTACCAAGTAGTCTTGAAACAATGCCAAATAAGGAATGGCTGAAAGAATTAGAAATATTTAATAAGAGTGTCTATTCTACTCCCTGATACCAATTTTAGGTTTTCGTTGTTTGTTGAACATACAAATATAAAGAAACAAAAAGCAAAGTGCTCATGTATTTTAAAGATAAAATGATCTCAAAGAAGTCACATGTCTGCCCCAGCCACTTGGGACTCTATCTCCAGGTCCTCTGAAAGGAGGGGTTACCAGTCTTCAGGGGAACCTCCATAGAAAGCACTGAAACTCCAAACATTTTGAGATTTTAAAAATTAACCTATAGATTTTAGAATTATTATTAAGGAATAAAGATATGAGTGGTATTTCTTTGAATGAGTAAGAATTCATTCCTTTTTCAACAAATACTTACTGAATACCTGCTAGCAGAATAACTCTAGAATCTGGAGATTCAGCAATGAACAAGATGGTTATAGCTCTCCTTTAATAGTATTTATATTCCAGAGAAGAATTACCCAATTAATTACTTAATTACAATTGTGATGAGTGATATGAAGGAAAAGTGCAGATGGCCGCACTTTATCTGAACCAAGTCAGGAGAGGTTTTACTGAGAATATGGCATTTAAGCTGAAACCTCAAAGGACAGGCACTATCCAAAGGAAACAGATAGAAAATGCAGAGTTACCCAAAAGTGGGGACAAAATGAAAATGGTTCTGATATGAGTACTGCTTGTTAAAGGAAATTAAATGACTTACCTGGTTCAAGTACTTAGAATGAAAAAGAATGTGTACAAGACAAGGATGGGCAATTTAGATGGGAACTTACGGGCTATCCTAGGGATTTGAGACTTCAACAATAGAAATCTTCTGGTTTTAACAAGAGAATGATGAGCTCAGGGATGCATTTTTAAAAGCTCACTTTGCCCTGGCTGGTGTTGCTCAGTGGATTGAGCACTGCTTGTGGACCAAAAGGTTGCTGGTTTGATTCCCAGTCAAGGCACAGGCCTGGCTTGTGGGCCAGGTCCCCAGTTGGTGGCATGCGAGACACAGCTGACTGATGTTTCTCTCCCTCTCTTTCTCTCTCCTTTCCCCTCTCTCTAAAAATAAATAAAATAGTAAAAGATTGCTTTAATCTTTTATGAAGAATGAACTGGGAGCACTGAAGTCAAAGGACAATAAGAATAAATTTGGACACATAATGGTGACTTTTATCAGGGGCGGATGAGTGGAATGGTGGGAGCAGAAACCAGAACACGATGAGACAAGAACTGGGAAAGGGATACAAAAATAGACAGTTGACATATGACTGTGAATAGAGGATACAGGACAAAACCTGAAGACAGATATGAAGTGCATGAAAGATTTCTTAGTTATTGGTTGATTAGTTTGTTAGCTTAAGATAGAAAATATCTGTGTAAGTTTAAGAACTTATGAGAAAAGGTGAACAGAGTAAGAGAGGTTGAAGATACAGGAGACAGAGTAATTAAAAAGTAAGTTTCCTAAGAACTGATATAAGAATGGCCAATATTTACTGAATATACACTATGTATCAGGCACTATGCTAAGCATTTTACAATGATTTATGTCATTTAATCCTCACAATTATTCTATGAGATACAATGGTAATTGTTCTTCTGCAACTGAGAAGACCAAATAAAATGATTAATAACTAAGCCCAAAATCCAAGATGGTGGCAAAGTAGGTGGAAGCTACACTCACCTCCTCCCAGGGCCAAAGTGGAATCCCAACTAAATTATTAAAAAAATCATCCTGAATAACCAACTGAAGACTAGCTGGAGAGAAGCCTTATGACCAAGGACTTACAGAAGCAGCCACATTGAAACTGGAGGGAGGTTCAAGGGCACAAGAGGGCTGGCTGGGCTCCCACCAGCAGTAGCTGAAGTTCTGGAGGTGGGGAGGTTCCCCAAGAAAAGTGTGAAGTCTAAACCCCAAGTCAGACTCCCCAAGCTAGAGCACCAGAACCAGGAAAGGGGCCCACATAACATCCAGCTGTAAAAATCAGCAGGGTTTCTGTCTGGCAGGGAGGACAGCAGAAGATGCAGTCACCCTCTTAAAAGGCCAATGCCCAAAACTCCATTTGCAGCCACTTAGCCTGGGCTTTGGCAGAGACAGGGAAGAGTGTATGTACTATAACCACATGAGGAGAGGCTGGGGCTGGTGACTCTGGGGAGAGTGCTACAGGGTCAGCTTCAAGGATTCCTGTGCTCAGTCATCCCCTGTATCACAGAAGCCATCTTTCTAGAAATCTCTCTTGTCCCACTGTGTGGAGCACAGCCCAGCTAAACAGTATAGCCAGAGGCTCTTCTAGTGACTAAACCTAATTGACAGCCTGCAGGTGGAGGCAGATTTCTGGATGCCTTGAGACTTCTGCTGACCTGCCCTCGGATGAGTGCTGGTAAAAGCCAGCCTTGGTGTACAACTTGGTCCTTTCCACACGCACCCACATCTAGTAGAGAGAACCAGAAGCTGTGGATAGCTAATAGCTCCAAACAGGTTGCCCAGGGACAGTCACAGGAAGCGTGTTACACAGGACTGTACCAGTCTTTACAGATCTACCTAATACACAGAAACTAACACAAAAAGGCAACCAAAATAGGAACACAAAGATATAGGCCCCAAATGAAAGAACAAGAGAATTCTCCAGAAGGAGAGCTAAATGAAACGGAGGCAAGCAATTTATCAGATATGAAGTAATGATTGTAAGGATGCTCAACAGCATGAAAAAGGACATAGCAACCATAAAAAAAGACCAATGAGTGGAAGCAGCCAGACATCTAAGAATATACATACTATGTTTTTATATATTTGCAACTTTAAGGAGATAAACCTAATCTTTGGTAACAGACAGGAGATTAGCAAGTGCCTAGGGTTGGAGGTGGGTAGGTTGGAGGGTAAGAGGGAAAGGGCATGTGCAAAGTACCTGATGTATTGGATGTTCCAAAGATTGTGGTGGTGGTACTATGCGACTGCAAATTTGTTAAAAGTCAATAAAATATACACACAAAATACATATATTTTATATGTAAATTATACAATAAAGGTCATTAAAAGCCATTAGAAAATGCAAAAATATATTACCTTAAGAAAATGAGCCTACCTTATTACTCTTCCTCATCAAAGCCAAATCACAAATAATGGAATGACTAACATTTTTGTTAACTTAATTCATACAGGTACACTTTATTAGAATTTGTAGAGATTTTTTTTCTTTCATTGGTTCCAGAGAGGGGGAAGGGAGGGAGAAAGACAGAGGAACCTCAATGTAAAGAGAAACATGGATCAGTTGCCTCTTGCACACATCCCTACTGGGGACAAAACCCACAATCCAGGCATATGCTGTGATTAGGAACAGAACCAGTGACCTCTCGGTTTGGGGGACGACTCCCAACCAACTGAGCCACATGGGCCAGGGTCACTTTTCAAAATTTGGACTGAAAAATTCATTAGAATAACTTCTGAGCTCTAAAAATAATCATTACTACAGTCTGCCTTGGACACCACTTTCCCAGTACAGTTGAACCTCGGTTCTCAAATATCTCCCATTTCAAACAATTCGGTTCTCAACCAAGTTGTTCACCAAAAAAATGTCTTACTTGTTGAACAACACTTTAGTTCTGAACCTGACAACCCTCTCATGCTGATACCTCTATGATCACTCACATATCTCTGAGGCAACAAACAAAGGAGATTCGGTTTTCAAACAAATCACTTCTCAAACAGCCTTCTGGAACAAATTAAGTTTGAGAACCAAGGTTCCACTGTACATGAATTTGTCACCTGGCAACTGACCAACGGTGTTAGCAAGCATCTTTTGAACAAGAAAGGTATTGCAGCTGATTCTTTGAAATTTAAAACACTGACACCAAACACATAGGAGTACACTGCTTTGGACTTTAAGGTACTACATATACCACTAATCGGCTGATACTTCAAATCCATAATCATACATTTAACAAAATTAATTCCATACCTCTCCCCTAGTCCCCTCTCATAATGTCTTAGTACACTCAAGCTATAACAAATATTACAGACTGGGTGGCTTAACAACAAACATGTATTCCTGACAATCCTGGTGGGTAGGGAGTCCAAGATCAAAGCACGGGAAAATTCAGAATGTGGTGACAGCCTACTTTCTGGCCTACAGACAACCATCTTCTCACTGTGTTCTCACAGGGCAAAATGATTAAGAGAGCTCTCTAGAATCTCTTTTATAAAGGCATGAATCTCATTCACAAAGGCTCCACCCTCATGACCTAATTACCCTCTGAAGGCCCCATCTCCTAACACTGTCACACTGAGGATTAGGATCTCAACATAGGAGTTCAGGGGAGAGGAGGAGAACACAAACATTCAGTCCATAACATATATTTAATTTCAGCTATACTGTACTTCAAGTTTCTTTATCACCTATTGATGATAATCTTTACCTCTGAAATTGCTATTTGTACTCATTTCCATCATATTTCACTGGCATCCAGCACCAGCTTCAAGGACATGCAATCTGAACAGCATATAGGGCCCTGAGCTTAAGGCCTCAAACTTGGTTTAATGTTCTGCTGTTGCTATCTTGAAAGTCTTAATAATTTTATCTTTGAACTTGTGTTTCCTAAATAAATTGACAGGATAATAGAGCATGCACATGAGCAAGAAGATATTCAAAATATGTGTATCTACCATATACTGCCTGCTCCATATAGAATTTGAGATGTCCATGAGGAGAAAATTCTGGTGGACTCACCATATGTGACAGTTCTGTGAGATTCAAAGTGAAAATAAGACAAGCAGGAGCACTGAGAGTCCTGAAAGGCTACATATTTCATTCCAATCATTCAATAGTTTCAACACACACACAAAGGTAACGCCATCCTACAAAACACAAATAACCAAGCTACTCTACTATTTCCTGTATTTTTTTTTAATCCTCACCTGAGGACATTTTTTTTTCATTGCTTTTACAGAGAAAGGAAGGGAGAGAAACATTGATTGGTGCCTCCCATATGCACTTGGACTGGGGAATGTACGCTCTCAGACCAAGGACTGAACCCACAACATAGGTATGTGCCCTGAATGGGAACCGAACCTGCAATGTTTTGATTATGTGACAACATGCCAATCAACTGAGCCACCCTGGCCAGGGTTATATCCTTTCTTACTTGAGATAATTTCTTGTATTAGCAAACCACTCACACTGAGAATGATGACACTGCAGGAAAGAGAATGAGGGCAACTCTGGGTTCCTTTTACTTTCAGTCATTCCTCACAATCAGTATGCCAAAGGTAAAGTGTACTGGTGAAATGCGGGTGTATAAAAAAGTAAAATAAGGCCTTCCAGCCAAGATAGAGACATAAGTAGACAAACTATGCCTCCTCACACAACCAAGATAGGGACAACAACAATTTAGAAAAAGAATAACAACCAGAACTGACAGAAAACTGAACTGTATGGAAGTCGGACAACCAAGGAGTTAAAATAGACGCATTCATCCAAACCAGTAGGAGGGTTGAGTAAGGCATCCCAGGCGGCAAAATGCAGTGGGCAGACCCTGGGCTCGCAAGCAGCGGCTGGCAAACCCCGGCCGAGGGGTGGCAACCAGCAGACCCAGCAAGGCGGTGATTGTGAAGCAAGGCACTGCGTGAAACCCAGGATCCCAGCGCTGGGAAACAGAACCTTGGGGCACTGACTGAAAACACCTGTGGGGGGCTGCAGCGCAGGGAGAGACTCCCAGCCTCACAGGAGAGGTCATTGGAAAGACCCACGGGGTACACAAGCCCACCCACACAGGAATTAGCACCAGAAAGGCCCAGTTAGCTTGGGGAAAGCGGCGCAAGGGACTGAAATCGGCAGAGAGCAGAGGAAGCACCATTGTTTCCTCTCGGACCCTGCCCCCACATACAGTGTCACAAGCCAGCCACTGGAGTGCCCCGCCCTGGTGAACACCTAAGGCTCCACCCCTCATACATAACAGGCGCCACCAGACCAAAAAAAAGATGGCTGAAACAGAAGAACAAATGAAATCCCCAGAACCAATACTTTTAGGCAACCAAGAAATAGACAACATATTCGATGCACAGTGCAAAACACTGGTGATCAGAATTCTCACAGAACTGGTTGATTTTGGTCGCAACCTAGATGAAAAAATGCAGGCTACAATAAGTGAAATGAAGAAAAATGCACAGGGAACCAATAGTGATGGAATGAAAGCTGGGCCTCACATCAATGGAGTGGACCAGAAGGAAGAAAAAAACATACAATCAGAAAAGAATGAAGAAATAGGAATTCAAAAAAATGAGCAAAGGCTTAGGAACCTCCAGGACATCTTGAAACGTTCCAATATCCGAATTATAGGGGTACCAGAAGGAGAAGAGGAAGAGCAACAAGTGGAAAAGATACTTGAACAAATAATAAAGGAGAACTTCCCCAATCTGGCAAAGGAAATAGACTTCCAGGAAGTCCAGGAAGCTCAGAGAGTCCCAAAGAACTTGGACCCAGGGAGGAACACACCAAGGCACAT
>JAPYXV010006090.1:0-10036 GCA_028533065.1 Trachops cirrhosus | reverse complement strand
CAGGTAAGGAAATTTTTAAAAATATTTTACTTATTTACTTTTAGAGAGAGGGGAAGGGAGGGGGAAAGAGGGAAAGAAACATCAATGTGTGGTTGCCTCTCACATGATCCCCACTGAGGACTTGGCCCACAACCCAGGCATGTGCCCTGACTAGGAATCAACTGGTAACCCTTTGATTCGCAGGCTGTCACTCAATCCACGGAGCCACGCCAGCCAGGGCAGGATTTCTTTTTTTAATCTTAAAAATCATATGACACCAATGTGATAAAATAACAATGAAACTACCCAGCACAGAGCCTAAGCTGAGAATAGCACCACTGGGAATGGGAGGAGTTGTGACAGTGGTGTGGCCTGGCCCGCGACTTGAGAAGCCTGATCCAAGGCCTAGGAACAGATTCCATCTGTGGGTCAGAGATCAATGACAGACCTAGGTACCTAAGTCCAGTCAGAACACAGCCTCTCCTGATTTGGGAAGGGGGATAATGAAAAGACCATCTTACACTTGTAGCTGGTATTGTCTGAGCTAGAAACCAATTTCAATGGCTAACTTGCCAGAGAATCCAATCCTTGAAAACATAAAGACAGCTATCCTCCCTTTAACAATGAGAATATCTGCAATGTGAAGGGGAAGTGGAGGGTTAAAGTAATCGCTACAAAGCAAACTAGAGAGGGAGGGTCCAGACTGTGAACAGGTGGCTCCCTCACCCAGTATCAGTTCTGCCAACAAAGGTAAGTATCAGGCCAGTGTGAGTGGAAAAAGACAAGTATTTCAAAAAAGTCCTTTGTGAGATTTTGGAGAATCTAAAAACGACTTACATCATAAACCTTTATAGCAGCATGTCTTGTTTTTAAAAGTAAAAAGGAATATTACACCCCACAGAGCTAAAGGTCATTCCAGACAGCTTGCGATATCCCCATTCCCTCCAACAGCGAAGAGAAAACTGCCTGCTCCATTCAAAGGGGTTTACTGAGAACAAGTCATTTGGGCAGGGCAAGGAAAACGGCGAGGTACAATTTCCAGTTAATTGCAAATGATCGCCCCTTCTGTAACCCAGCACAAAACTCTGTCTACATTTCCTATAGAGTTTTGTGCTAAGTAACATTTATTAAGTGCTTACCATGTGCCAGGCACTGTTGTAGTGCTTTATATTCATTACTAGTCTAATCTTTAAACAACCCCCACTGAAGTACCCTTATTATCCTTGTACGGAGAAGGAAACTGAGGCAAAGAACTTTAAAGTTAACTAATTTTTTAAAGTTAACCAACTTTACCAAGGACACCGTGTGCAGGCGGTCTAGGGGCCACGTTTTAACCCCCGCACACTATCCACCGAGAGCAGCCAGCGTCTGCGACGACGGCAGCAAACCGCTGGAGACACCCTGGCGCGCCTCCTCCGAACACTGTTCTGTACAAACAAGCCTTGAGATTCTGAGAAGCACCAATCCACACAGATAAGTTTCAACCTAACAGGTAGATTTCTATCTCCGTGAATCGAATGCCTCCTTGCCCTGTCCTAAGTACCAACTAAACAAAGATGCTCTCAAACCACATTCCTAGTCGCAAGTAATTCTGCCAGGGAGTTACTTACTACTGAATAGCAGAAAATTAAGAGATAACTTTTTTATACGGCCAAGAGAAGCCATCAACTGCATAATTAGGTAGGGTGGCAAGCCACGCCTCTCACTCACATTCCTCCCCAAAAGAGAAAATTGGAGCCAGATCAGATTTTACACAAAAGAATTTATTTACTAAGACAAGCTGAGTTGATGAGTGACAGAAAAAAAACAGCTTAAAAGAAAGAAAGGATACCCAAGCCAGTTCATCTTTTACTCGGTTCTTCTATGTTCTAGAAATCTTGATCTTCTTGCTACAGCATGAAAGGAAGAAGATTTGTCTTGGTCAAATCAAAATTATCCCTGCCATTCTATTTAATTTCAAAATCAAATTCAAATAACAGGCATCTACTGAAAGTGTAACAGTGAAAAGGTAGATGATCCACTACAGCCTAAGGAGGGGTGTGACGGCATCGGCCCCACGCCCAGAGGGCTCCACAGAGGGACCCCTGCAGACCACAGATGGGCGTGCCCATAACAGACCTCATCAGAGAGCGCGTGGCGGCTCGGCGCTGAACACGGTGAGACTCGTCACACCTGCTCCGGTTCTGGGCTCCAAGAAGCCCATTTCCACATCTGCCGTCCTATGTCCCCAAAACAAAAGGGAGTCTCATCTAAAGGCCATGAAGTTGTGGCTGTGCCGCTGCCAAACTCAGAGATGGCACCACCGAGGACTCCCGTGTGCCCAGACGACTCGAGCAGAGGTGCTCAGGTGAAAAAAAATAAACTAACAGAGCGTGACTGCAGCGGACTGTTGCATAATGAAGTTTCACTTCTAAGTAGGGCTGGAGTATTCATTTTCTTGCTTTTCTTCCTGTTACAATGCATGGTTCTGGTGGTACTTGCCAATTAGCATGATATTCACAGCCATTGCACATGAAGAGAAACATTTGGCAATATTAAACAATTCTCATTACTCAAATAAATACACATATGTTGGTGGATCTAACATGAGTGAAACATGACACTAATTGTTTACATGGGGAATTAACAGACAGTGAATGCTAGAATGGTTTTGATTTTATACAACTAATAAGACTTCATTAAATTCAAAAATAAATCAAGTTCAGCTACAAATACTTTGCATTTAAAAACGTTTAAATTCTTGCCCTGGCTAGTGTGGCTCAGTGGATTGAGTGCCAGACTGTCAATTAAAGGGTCCACGGTTTGATTCCCAGTCAGGGCACATGCCTGGGTTGCAGGCCAGGTCCCCATTGGGGGCCACACAAGAGGCAACCACAAATGGATACTTCTCTCCCTCTCTTCCTCCCTTCCTCCGCCTCTCTAAAAATAAATAAATAAAATCTTTTAAAAAATTAAAATTCTTCATTCATATTCTGTATTTTGCCTTCTGATTTTTTCTCACATAATTAATTTAATGATATAATCAACATACTATAAAATTCGACCTTTCAAAATACACGTCAGTGGTTTTTAGTATATACACAAAGTTGTGCAACCATCATCATTATTTAGTTACAGATCATTTTATTCACCCCCAAAAGGATCCCTGTACTCATAAGCAATCACTCCATTCCTTCCTTCTCTGGCCCTCTGGCAACCACTAATCTACTTTCTATCTTTGGACATTTTATATAAGTCAAGCATATAATATACTTTCATTTTGTATCCAGGTAGTAATGTTTTCAAAATTCATCCAAGTTGTAGCTTAAATATATGAGTACTATTCCTTTCTGTGGCTGAGTAATATTCCACTTATCAGTATGCCACCTTTTGTTTATTCATTAATTCACTGATGGACATTTGGGTTGTTTTCACTTTTCAGTTATTATGAATACTACTACTATAAATGTTTGTATACAAGGTTCTGCATGCACATATCTTTTCAATTCTCTTGGGCAGAATTACTGTCATATGGTAATTTTTAAAGGAACTGCCAGATTGTCTTCCAAAGTGGCTGTATCATTTTAAATTTCTACCAGTAATGTATGAAGGCTCCAATTTTTCCACTTCCTTGCCAACATTTGTTATTGTTCACCCTTTCAGTGGCAGCGAATGATTTCTGTCTGCACGTCCCTAATGACTAATGATAGTTGAGCACCTTTCCAGATAATCATTGGCCATCTGTTTATCTTTTTTGGAGAAATGTCTACTCAAATCCTTTGCCCATTTTAGAATTGTGTTACTTGCCCTCTTATTGTTGACTTGCTCTTTATCTATTCTGGATATTACTCCTTTAAGATATATGATTTGCATAAAATTGCCCTGGCTGGTGTAGCTCAGTGGATTGAGGGCGGGCTTGTGAACCAAAGGGTCCCTGGTTCGATTCCCACTTAGCACACATGCCTGGGTTGCAGGCCAGGTCCCCAGTTGGGGGCACATGAGGGGCAACCACACATCGATGCTTCTCTCCCTTTCTCCTTCCCTTCCCCTATCTCTAAAAAATTAATAAGTACAGTCTTTTCTTTAAAAAAAGATATATGATTTGCATAAAATAATTTCCCATTCTGTAGGTTCTCTTTTCACTTTCTCGATGGTGTCCTTTGAGAAGCACAAAGGTTTTAATTTTGATAAAGGTCTACTTATTCACTTTTTCTTTGGTTGCTTATGCATTTGATGTAGTATCTAAAAAGACACTGCCTGATCCAAGGTCATGAAGATACATGCCTATGTTTTCTTCTGAAAGTTTTACAGTTTTAGTTCGTATAGTTTAGCTCTCAAAGTTAGGTCTTTGGTCCACTTTGAATTAATTTTTGCACTTGTTATGAAATAAGCACGCAACTTAATTCTTCTTCATGTATGAGGCCATCCAGCTGGTCCAACACCATTTGTTAAAAAGACTACTCTTTCCGCCATTGAATTGTCTTGGCTTGCTTTTTTATCTCAATAAGTTTTATTTTTTAGAAAAAAATAACATTTTAAAAACAAATTTTCATTTATTTTTTAGTTTTACAGACATAATTGTTACACTAAAATTGCACATAAGTACCGCATGAGCAGATCTGACATGTATATACATTTGTGAAACCAGCGCCACAATCGAGGTAATGAATGTTTGTATCACTCCCAAATTTGCCTCTTGCCTCATTGTAGCTCCTCCCTCCTGGCATCCCACACAACTGCCGATCCATTTTCTGTCACTATAGATTGGTCCGTGTCTTCTGGACTTTTATATAAGTGGAACCTACAATATGTATTTTATCTTACATCTTTGTTGAAATTATTCAAATATTGTTCAAATACAATGACATTATTTTCTATTGAGTTTTTTAGAGAGAGAGGAAAGCAAGGAAAGAGAGAGAGAGATTGAATGATTGATTTGTTGTTGCACTTATCCATGCATTCATTGGTTGATTCTTGTACACAGCTTGGCCAGGGATTAAACCCGCAACCTTGGTGCATGGGGACAATGCTCTAACCGACTGACTGCCGGGACAGTTAAATTATTTTTTAATCTTTAAATCATTACTGTGACTAGATCATGTTGCTAGTACACCAAAATATCTGGGTTATAATAATATAGTGATTTTGCTAAAATAAGGTAAATAATTTTATAGAACGTAAAGTAATTTTATAAATGACTTTATTTTACTTTATTACTCATTCAAACATCATAACTCATCTTTGATATTTTGCTGGCTTTCAGGCTTTTAAACCATAACTTTACCTATTTCTTAATTTTGTTGTTATGAAGGTAATTTGTCAAGACAGAGAGCATATCTTAACATTGGTGAGATCTAAGATATGTAGAACTCCATTGTGCTTTACAAACAGGCTGGGCTGGCAATGTTCTGTTTCTTCAGAAAGGTGTTCACAATTATCCTTCAAACTATATAGGCATGTTTTTGTACCCTCTGTACATAGGTTGCATTTCAAAGTAAAAGAGGAAAATGAAAAGGAAAAAGCATCTCAGAAGTCACCATATGTGACCCTGATGGACATTATAACTCTTTTAACTCAGCTTGGTATAAAGTATGGGTGACATGGAGTCAGTATGCTCACTTTGTTTATACATGAGTCAACTTTTGAAGGATCTGAGTCAAGCCACACAACTCTCCAGAATCGTCCTTCCCTGAGGCAACCAGAGACCGACTGCATCAACTGCAGCACTGTTAGGAGAGGTAGGAAGGATCCCAGGGAAAAGAACATCCGAACAGCCCGCCGGCCACCAGACACAAGGCCAAGGGCTTTCCACACACGTATGTCATTTAATCCTTGCTGCAACTCTGCCAGTCAGGGAATACTAAACTCCACTTCAGGGGTAGGAAACCTGAGGCTCACAAAGATTAAGTAAATCTCCCCAAGGACACAGCAAGTTGCTAGAGTGCTAGCTCAAGGCCAGCTCGCTGTATTCCTTCATCAAATATACTTAAGTCATTGATTTATCAATAGTGGATGGAAGATGTAGAAACTGGAAAAACAAGCGAACCATCCTGATGAATAAGACAACCTGGCTGGAGGTTCAAAGACCAGACTCTAGTCTCAGCTCCTTGACGTCACACACCTTCCTGACTGAAACAGTACTCCTGCCGTCCTGCCTGCCCCATTTACTTATTCTTTCCACCTCTTACTAAGTAATACAACTTTTCTGGATTCTCTAAGTTTTCTACAATGTCAGTGTTTCACTTTTATAATTAGAAAAAAGTATCTGTTTTACTTTATGCTTATACAATGTTTACTACATGCCAGACATAGTTCTAAGTGTTTTATAAATATTAGCTCATTTAATCCTCATAACAACCCTATGAGGACGGAATTATTAGTATCCCCTTCTTACCTAAGAAAACAGAGAGATTAAGTAACTTGCTCAAGATTATACAACTATTAAATAACCCTGACTGGATTCAAACACAGGCAGTTTAAAGCATGCTCTTACCTATTACACATTGCTGCCTATTAAAAAACAGGTTATCCTCCCTGGCTGGAGTGGCTCAGTAGATTGAGCACTGGCCTGCAGGTTCATTTCCCAGTCAGGGCACGTGCCTGGGTTGTGGCCCAAGTTTCCTAGTTGGGGATGTGCAAGAGGCAACCAATCAATGTATCTCTTGCACATTGATGTTTCTCTCCCTCTATTTTTCCCTCCTTTCCCCTCTCTCTAAAAAGTAAATAAATAAAATCTTAAAAAACAAAACAGGTTATCCTTGTGGGGAAAAGCTACTCTAGCAGCCTAGTGCATTCCATCAGAGCAGAGATGGGCAGGTGGGAACATGGATATGGCTATATGGAACCCATTCCAAGTCTGGGGTCCAGGAAGGGAAGCAGGAAGGATGCGCATCCTCAGAAACAGCAGCAGCAAACACGAGTGGCCTTTCTGCCTGGCAAGGCTGCAGGCTCCCTGAGGACAGATGCAGTGTTTGCCAGGCCACAAGGCAGCTCTACACGCACAACAAGATGTCCGGAGCTGAGAGGACACCACAGTAGCTACTCAACTGGAGCACACCAAAACAATGGCTTGGGGAAAGATGCTTCTTTCTGGGTACTATTTACATGTAAACACAAAGGAAATGGCCACATGTGAACGGGTTCACTGAAGACTGTCACACACACATAAAAAAAAACAAGTTTCTATAGCAAAGAACAAAGCCTTTATGTGACCCTGACAGGAGAGTCTGCTCCCAAGGAAATATCACTGTGCTGTCAGAACTCATTCCCCGCAGCCTGTATATATCTTCCAGGGCCAACATGTGTCTCACATTTTTGTTATGATGAAAGGAAGGGGGAAAGTCTTAGAGCACACACAAAGAAGTATTTTAATGCAAACTACATACTCTGATATAATGACGTGTCTCAAAGTTAAATATCCCAGCTCATAACTCCAATGTAGGCATCCTTAATTTAAAGTGTAATCGCCTAAACTTAACATAAAACCTGATTTTGGAACTCTAGTTTGTATAAATTATGTTCCTAGGTATTGGCTGTGTAAGATGACCTCAACCAGATAGATCATCTTATGTGCAAAAAAAAAAAAAAAAAAAACCCACACAAAAAACACTGATTTTTTTTTATTTTATAAGGTAGAAAAGGGGAAACAAGCGTCTCCATCAATTGCCTCAGGCTGTCTCTGAACTGGTTTAACAGGATGTCCACTTTGTGCCTTTGCCTTTCACTCAAATTACCTCTTGTCACATCCAGATGCACAACAGAAAAGGGCAATGGCATGGGGGAGCAATCAGTAAAGAGCCTGAATATGCTATTCCATCCTTAGTGCGCTTGGAGTTAGATCATGGAGGACTTTTAATGCCATGTGGCTAGTCTGTAGTTATGCAAACCAGAAATTTAAAAACTACTTTGAATTAAAGTTAAATATGAATAACTTCTTTATCACAAATAGTATTTGTCAAGTACTTTGTTCTTTCAGTCTGATAAACCTGCTTTTATAACCAGTAAGTAACTATTACAGCCACTGAAAAGAGCAAACTATTGATAATTCTGACAAACAATGATGCACTACCTGCTCACTAAAGCTTTACCCTCAAAATGCCATATCAGGTAGGAAATGTTTTCCCTCCTTTGCAACACTGAACTCAAGCAGCTTGTTAGTTTCACATCAGTTGCAAATCACTGTATTTTTCCACTTCCCCTGACTTCCTTGGGAGCCTGACAGGCTGCATGGAAAGGTGAAGACTTTCCAGGGTCCAAAAACACAGCTGCTCCTTCCAAGGCCAGCTCCAAAAGTGACGTGGCTGCCTCAGAGACATCACGCCAATCAACTCTGAATGCCCTGTAGCCTTTTCATATTCCAGTCTTTTCCTTTTCACTGGATAGACTTACTGCTTAATTTAAAAGCCTGTTATCACTTAACGTTAAATGAAAAATTAATTTGTACATGCTCTATAAGTATGTACAAATTATACACAAATAAACACAAGAACTGGAAGTGAATGTGAAAAATTAAAAACAGTTAATTCGGGGGAAAAGTCTTTCTTGACATAAATTTTTCATCACTATTAACAATATTATGTTGTTTTACAACAGAAAACCACCAAAGAGGTGATAATCACATTCTGTCACTGCTAAGCCCCTTTCAGGAAGGGACAACACATCTTGTTCTCTCCTCCATAAATGCCCTCCCCTGCTGCATTTCACTTCGTGGTACACAGGTGGAACTCCTCAGAACAGAGTGTCCAGGACGTCCAACCTTTTGGCATCTCTGGGCCACACTGGAAGAAGAAGAGTGGTCCTGGGCCTCATGTTAAATACACAAGCACTAATGAAAACCAATGAGCCAAAAAAAAGGTTTTGAGTAAATTTATGATTTTGTGTTGGGCTGCATTCAGTCACCCTGGGTCACGTGCAGCCCACAGGTTGGACACCCCCCTCTGCTATGGAATGATATATTTCTTCTTAAAACTAACTGGTACTGTCTTGATTAGCGAGTCTACTTTCCCCAATAGAAGAAGACCCCCAGCTCCCTTCTTATCAGCCCATAAATAACCAGTAAATACCGGACATTAAGAGTGTGAAGATGCAAGAATTCCGGCCAAGATGGAGGCATAGGTGGACACACACTGAGCCTCCTCGCACAACCAAGGCAGGGACAACAACAATTTAGAAACAAAGTAACAACCAGAACTGGCAGAAAATCCATCTGTATGGAGGTCAGGCACCCAAGGAGTTGAATTGGACACGTTCAACCAGACCAGTAGGAGGGGCAGAGTTGGCAGCCAGGCCACAGAGCAGACAGCAGAGAGCATTGGGACCTGATGCTCATAAGGCAACTGGGGTGGTGCACATGACCGCAGCGGGCAGACCCTGGGTGCACAAGCAGCAGCTGGTGGGCCCCAGCCAGGATGGTGGTGACCAGCAGACCCGGCGAGGCGGCCATTGTGAAGCAAGGCACTGCGCGCAACTCAGGGTCCCGGTGCCAGGAAAAAGAGCTTTGGGTCACTGACTGAAAAGGAAGGTCCCACAGGGTGCACAGGCCCACTCACATGGGAACTGGCACCAGAGGGGCCTAGTTTGCTTGGGGAAAGCAGCTAAAGGGACAGAGGTCCGACAGAGAGCAGAGTAAGTGCCATTGCTCCTTCTCAGACCCCGCCCCCACATACAGCCTCACAACCCAGAGACTGGGTTGCCCGGCCCTGGTGAACACCTAAGGCTTGGCCCCTCATATGTAACAAGCGCAACAAGGCCAAAAAACAAAAACAAAAAACAAAGAGATGGCTCAAACAGACCAATTGAAAGCCCCAGAACTGATCCTTTTAAGCAACCAAGAGATAGCCAACCTATCAGATGCAGAGTTCAAAGCACTGGTGATCAGGAAGCTCACAGAACTGGCTGATTTTGGTCGCAAACTAGATGAAAAAATTCAGGCTACAGTAAGTGAAATGAAGAAAAATGCACAGGAAACCAATAGTGATGGAATGAAAGATGGGTCTCACATCAATGGAGTGGACCAGAAGGAAGAAAAAAATATACAACCAGAAAAGAATGAAGAAATAAGAATTCAAAAAAATGAGGA
>JAPYXV010000609.1:0-14969 GCA_028533065.1 Trachops cirrhosus | reverse complement strand
TAAATGTACCATAGTTTTTTGATCCACTCATTTACTGATGGGCACTTAGGTTGCTTTCAGCACTTGGCTGTTGTGAATTGTGCTGCTATGAACATTGGGGTGCATAGGTTCTTTTGAATTGGTGTTTCAGGCTTCTTAGAGTATAATCCCAGCAGTGGAATTGCAGGATCAAAACACAGATCCATTTTTAGTTTTCTGAGGAAATTCCATACTATTTTGTTTTCCACAGTGGCTGCACCAGTCTGCACCCCCACCAACAGTGCACTAGGGTCCCCTTTCATCTGCATCCTCTCCAACACTTGTTTGTTGGTTTGTTTATGATGGCCTTTCTAACCAGTGTGAAGTGGTGTCTCATTGTGGTTTTAATTTGCATCTCTGTGATGGCTAGTGATGCTGAGCATCTTTTCATATGTCTCTGCACCCTCTGTATGGCCTCCTTGGAGAAGTGTCTGTTCAAGTCCTTTGCCCATTTTTTTTAATTGAGTTGTTTGTCTTTCTGGAGTGGAGTTGTGTGAGTTCTTTATATATTTGGAGATCAAACCCTTGCCCGAGGTATCATTGGCAAATATGTTTTCCCATACAGTTGGTTCTCTTTTCATTTTAATGCTATTTTCCTTAGCCATTCAGGATCTTTTTATTTTGATGAGGTCCCATTTGTTTATTCTTTCCTTTATGTCCCTTGCTTTAGGAGACATATCGGTGAAAATATTGCTACATGGAATATCTGAGCTTTTCTTGCCTATGTTCTCCTCTAGGACTTTTATGGTGTCACAACTAATATTTAAGTCTTTTATCTATCTTCAATTTGTTTTTGTGTATGGTGTAAGTTGGTGATCAAGTTTCATTTTTTTGTATGTAGCTGTCCAGCTCTCCCAACACCATTTGTTGGAGAGGCTAATGTTACTCCATTTTACGCTTCTGCCCCCTTTGTCAAATATTAATTGACCATAGAGACTTGGGTTTATTTCCAAGCCACTTATTCTTACTGATTATTAATTGATTATATTTTAACTTATCTGTGAATATCCTCCATGGGCCAGTTTTTCAGACGCAGTGAGTACTGTGTAACCAAGACAAAAAGGTTACATGTCATGAAGTTCTGAAAATTCAAGGTTGAACAACTCGAATATGCAGGACTTCTCAGAAATTTAATGTCTACGTGAAATAATAAATGACTAGGAAGGCATATAGCATTCAGTGTTTCCTGAACTTATTTGACCCTGGTAAAAATTTATTTTGAGCACCTCCAGGAACCCATGTCTGTCAAACACACACTAGAGTATGCTGTTTTAGCTGACACTCATCTAAGTGTGCCTAAGCAAAGTGTATATAAGCGATCTGTTCACATTTTACAATAGTAGTAGGTTTAATTGTGGGTCTGTGATACTCGTAAATGTGGCATTATTTGGAAGTAGGGTTTTTGCAGATGTAATTAAGAACCTTAATTTAATGACAGTGCTGTTATAAGAGACAGGAAAGGAGGTGATGCAGAGATACACAGGGAGAAGAAGGCCATGTGAACAAGGAAGCAGAGTTTGGAATTGTGCTACCATAGCCCGATGGCCAGGAGCCAACAGAACCTGGAAGAGACGAGGAAGGAATCACCCTCAGAGCCTTTGGGGTGGGGATGTGGCTCCGCCCACACCTTGCTTTCTGATTTCTCACCTCCAAACTGTGAGAGAATGTGTTCCTCTGGTTATAAGCCATCTGGTTTCTGGTAATTTGTGGTGGCAGCCTAGGACGCCAGTACAGTGCCCTTTACTTTTAACTGTGCCATGTGGTGACTTAGGCTCTGATTTTTTATTTTTTAAAAGATTAGGTATCACTGAGCAGTGAGCAGTTATTTTTGAGGATAGAAGCCTAACTCTGCTTTTTGATCACTGACCATAAAGTTGATTTAATTTGTTGAGTTGACTGGTGGCAATGGGGGTGTATATTAGAAGAAATGGCCATGATTTCTATCCAAAAGGTAATTCCCTTCTTTTGGGGTCTCTTTCCAGCGTTTTCCTCTCTCAGTGAGGGGCTTCTACATCCATCCTGTCTTATTCACTTTCCATACCTGATCAAATTCCGATAACGTTAACTTCTAAGTCTTGTTCCAGCCTATCCTATGTTCATCTATTGACTGCGGCACCTGAGTCCAGGCTTCATCACCTGTTGCCTGGGCTACCGGAACATCCTCAAGGTCCTCCATATATTTACTCTTGCTCCTCTCCAGAACATTTTTCACCCAGAGTATCTTATCCATCCCTTTCTTTCCTATTACGTGATATGCTACCTTGGTCTCTCCTCTCTCCTAGGTAAAGATCAATATCCTTTAAATGTTCTTCAAAACCTGCCTTCATCTGGTATCTAGTAACTCCTCAAACTCATGTCACACCCTGTTTCATTCTGCTCTCTTCTGCCTATCCTGGAGGATAGAGGAAGTCCATATGGTTGAACGCGTGCATAACTAACATTCCTGCCTCCATAGCCACCTCATTCATGAACCTGATAAACAAGCATGGGTTGGCAAAGGAAAGACACTAACAAGTAACTGTTTATCAAAAGCCTGTTTCCCAGGGAAGGCCATTGGTTTATCACTCCAAATCTCCTTTTCCCGAACACCCCCACCCCCCAAGGAACTTGAGCCTTCCAAATTTCTGACAATGTGGCTGAACCATTTACCACTGTCCATGAGCAAATGAATTCTTAACCTTACGTTTTTTTCTACTTCTAGGCCAAGTGGTTCACAGGCCCACTCACTCCAGCAGTCCACTTCTGGTGTCAACAGATTGGAAAGAGTTACCTATAAGTCAGGCTAAAATGTCCTCTTGGTTAAGTGGTCTGAGAGAATTTCTCTCTGAACTCTGAAAGTGGATTGAGAGGGAGGTGGTTATGTAAGCTTTAGGAATGAGACTTTAGGAACGGCTACACCAGGAGGGCGAGCCATCTGCTTATGCCTTTAGGACAGGCTTAAGCTTTATTTCATACATACCAATTCACTTGATAATGAGGTGCCTCTGAGCATACTTATTTTTATGGCTTGTTAAACTCAAACAGCACCTAGTTTCCATGTCTCCTGGCTTTTCATTTTGACTGTCTCCATCTACCAAGGCTCAACAAGTCATGAAGAGTTTCTCAAAATAAGAATAGTTATTTAACAAAGGGTGCCTGATTTTACCTCAAAATCTTCGAGGCCACTTTCCCCAATGGGGATAGCTATAGTTTCCTTACAGCTTCCTATTAGCTGCAAACAATTTAAGCATCATTGGGTCCTTTATGTCACAAGTCCAAGGGGTACATCCTGGGTCCCACTCCCTACAATCTTTGGGAGATCCCAGTTAATCGCCCCGTTAATGGCCAAGAGGGAAATCGGGCCTGGGTTTTTTATTCCCTACTTCATTTCCAGCTTTCTTCTCTCCCCTTTGCCTTTCTACTTTCTTTCACATTTATATTGAGTTCTTTCTACCCAACTCTGCCCTGCCTGACCATAGAAAGACCCTGGCTCCTTCTCACTTTCCAAACTTAATGCAGTCACTGCCCTTTTCTCCCTATACCCCAAGACTCCCAGATATAACTTTTATACTTCTGTCACTTTTGACATAATCATAGCGCTGAATTCATTTTTTAGTACTGCAGTGATTCCTTATTCTGGAGTTCTGGAACACATCACCAAGTCTCCTACACCATTTGACCTTTGTCAGAAATTTTCTAAGTAGAAGAAATGTGTTGAAGCCACATGTCTTGCTTCCTAATAGAAGTGTCATATATTACATTGAATTTGCTTGGGATTTGGGTCACTGCTGCAGCTGGGTCTTGAGACATGCAATAACTGCAGGGAGCCAGGATTTCTGCCTCATTCTTTTTTTGAGAGATGTTCCCTCTGAGAGCAGGACATATGTTTCTTCCTATCATAAATAAACCTTTCCTCAGGAAGGGCCCGATAGGTCGTTTGCTCCATTGCACCAACAAGGCCATGGAGCAGGAGGAAGGACACTCTCTCTATCATCTGATCTGAGCTGATTTAAAGGTCTGGAGCCATGGACTTGCCCGTACTCCCTGGACAGCATTAGATTCATGGCTTCACTCTTCATGGGTTTACCAGGTTATTACACTTCATTTCTCTTTTCCCAAATCCCTCCTCTTTCTTAATTTTGATTCAGACAAAATACTATCCCCCATTACACATCACTTTCACTATTTATGGACTAATTTCATGTGCTTCCATTTTTTACGAACCACACAGTGGCCCTTGTTTCTCTTCCTGGGAATGATCATATCCTTCCTTATACCACTTTTATTTCTTGTCAGTTATTCCCTTCACTATAGACATAACTCTGTGACCTTCTGAATCCCCAAACTTGGTGCCTCATCTTTAGGGCAATCTCAGTAGATTTGTGCTATGTTTTTGTTTTGTTTTGCTCAATGGAATAATAGAATTTTGTACATGTAGCCAAACAGTGGTGCTCATTCTTCTCCCTAGCAAAGTTCATAATGCAAACTTTTTTCTAATCTGCTATTCTTGTTTTCCCGTTGGTGTCTTTTATCATTATTACATCCCTATTTCCTCTGGTCCCTTAGGCATGGTAAGCTTCTCAGTTGAATGAGTTGGCATTTTTTACATTGAGTCTCATACAGCTGTAGCTTGCCTGTGCTTCCAAGCCTATTTTATGTTTTTGTATTATTTTATCTTTGCTCACTGATATTTGCAACATCTCTCAGGTTAGTCACATCAGGAAAATCTCATTAACTTGCCGATCACTCTTTCTCCCAGTTCTGTATTAAGATATAAAGATTTAACACCAATTTCTCAGCACTCTACTACTCATTTCGATTTCATGTAAGTCTTTGGGGCAAAATTAGAAAAGACCCTGTAGACATGTCTGTCAGTTCTATTAATACTTTACCTTGCATGCCATCTGGATCTGTTAATTTATACATGCTCCTTGGGTTTCCAACTCTACCTTCACGTCTGCTTTTTCTGTAAGAAGTTCTTTTTATAAGATTATCTTCATTTATCAGTCTTCCATACTCAGAGTCTTTTAAAGCTAAGGATGGACTCCCTTATCTCCATAAATTGTTGGGGATGGTTAACCAACATTTGAGTTCTTGTTATGTTTTAATATGTTTAATATTATTTCCTTCAGTAGGCAGCACACACATGTAAAAGGTTTTATAACGTCCTTTTTGTAGATTTTGGAGGTGAGGTGCAGAGAGGTTAGGCAAGCTTATTCTTGGGGCCTGATGAAGAAGTGGCTGGGCTGGGATTTCAGTGTGAGGTCCTCCGGTGGCATCCAGGGCACCAGCTGCCTGTGGAGGTCTGTTAGTCAGTCAGTCAGTACCACTGCTCTGTGGCCCATTGGTTCTTTGCTAAGGATTTTGGTCTATCTGGTGAAACTAGAGAGAAAGCATCCATGGGGAAGGGAGTCAGGGCACACTAAGGATGAAGGAGCTACAGAGTGCCCTGGGAAGGATTTCAGGAATCTCATGGGAAAGGAGATGTCCATAACTGGTCTAGAAAGCAACCCTGTGGCTACCTCCCCGCTTTGTGACCTCTTGCCCGTCTCCCACAACTTATCACAGACCTTTTGACCATGTCTGGTCCCCTGCGCCTGCTGCAGGAAACTCCACTTGCACAGCACAGGGCCACTTTGGGAATACGGTGTTATTCTTTTAAAGATCATGAATCTGGTTTTCCCATCACCATCTCTGCTGGAGCATGAATCTGGAAAGATGCTGCTATTTCACTTTCTCAGGAGAAAACTAACAGAACAGTGAAAGGAAAGGCACAGAGAAAAGTCATGGTAAGTATATAAAAGGTTGACTTTAGTGAACCTGAGGGAAGGATTTTGTTCGAATGTGCTCAGTGTCTTGGGCATGCCCTCCCTCTTGTTGGTTTGGCTTCAACTGTTCTGTGAGATTCTCCCAGTCACACACTCTCCTGCCACAGACCTTTCTCTTCTGATCTATACTCGACCCACTGGTGACAAGATGTGGATCCTGCCTTGCCTGGGGCCTGGAATTTGTTCCTCTTGGTCTCCGCTTCAGAACCAATACTTCCAGCTTCCATGTTGCATTCCAACTGCTTGAGACTAATGCAGCCTAGGTCAGACCCTTGGTTATCCCACTAACCCAGAAGAGGGGTCAGGTAGACCAAGAATTGGTCACTTGGAACAGGGATGGACCAAAGGCCAAGTGCTAGAGATGTTGTGTTCTGTAATAGTCATTCTCAAGTTTGTCTAGATTATATTACAGTAGCTCGACTAATCAGCATAGGCTATTGAGCACTTGCTGTCCTAGAGTCTTATGCAGGGCATTTAAAGTGATCTAGGTGCCACAGATAAGGTTGCCAGATTTAGTAATTAAAAATGCAGGACATTTAGTTAATTCAAATTTCAGACAAACAGTTTTTTTAGGGTATGTTCCTAATATTGCATGAAAATGTTGTCTAGTTTGCCTGGGAATTCTGTGGATGTTAAGTGGCACGATTGCAGCTGAAATCCTCTACCCTGGCTAAACTGAAACATTACACGGCACATACATATACTAAAATAATGTTTATCTGCAATTCAAATGTAGCTGGGCATCCTGTGTTTTCTTTGGCAATCCAAGTCCCAAAGGGAGATGCCCTAACTCAAGTAGTAAACACCTCGTTGGGAAGACAGCAGCCTGCAAAGACTTGCAGCAGAATCAGGCAGCTCATAATAAGGACCAGATGAATGCTGCAGACAATGAGCTCAGAAATAGAGGACTTCCGCTAGATTCAAAGAATCTATAGGAGTTCAGTAGGCAGAGAACAAGTTGCATGGAGAGGACAGTGGATTTTAAGTTGGTGAAGGGACCTAAGCAAAAGTATTAAGATGGGGAAGCTCAAGACATTGCCAGGGGTGATGAGTAGGGCTGGATGGGAGAGTAACTGGGGAAGGGTTAAGGAGGAAACTGGTTTTGAACTCTGTTCTGCTGTTAGCATAGAGCTCTTAAATTTTTTAGCCAAGGGGAAGAAACACTATGAGTCATATGTTAGGAAGATTATTGTTTCCCAAAAGAGGATCCTGAAACAAAGAGAGGTTAAGTAATTTGCCCAACATCAGATTTTAGTGGAGAAAGGAGAAAGGCCATGTGGATACAGTCAACTTTAACAACGAAGAAAACCCTGCTTCAGGGCTTATGTTTTTCTTTGTACTTTTTTCCTAGATTGCATAGAAACTGTAAGTGGCAGAGTTGTGAGCTGACAGACTCTACCCTGGATGAACTTGGCCTCTTTTGGGGCCTCTTTTGATATCTGGAACCTAGGAAACATAAAATTTAGTGGCTACTGAGAGTATTTCTCTCTATGTGCTGGAACGGTAGCGAGAAAGGACACGTTCACCTGCTTTATGTTGCCCCCACCTTTGGGGTTATCCGGGAGGGGCCATGGCCACCTTCACTGCTGCAGAAGAGTCCTGTTTAATCCACTAAGTTGTCATGGACAGTGTAGACTCTGCCCCTGCACATCTGTCTCTCTTTTAAAAGGGACATTTAGTGCAATAGGAATGTGGCCTATTATCTCGGGGCTACCAACCTTAGAACTGTTTGCAATTTGTAAATTTTATAGGAATTGTGCTGTTTCTGCATAAGTATGAGGGCAAAATTTTCAAGGAAGCCCCATTTGGGTGTGGGTAATCTAATGCTTGGACGCTGTCCTTTTGTTTAGGCCAAGGGAAAATTTATGTGTCAAATTAACATCAGGAAAGCACGAGCAAATCTCCAGCCTTGTAATTTTCTGGGTGACTGAGATTGCTTCCACATAAAGGCTTATAATTTTGTTTCTCATTCATAGGCTTATATTTTCTCCTTTCTGCGTTAACTAATAACTTTCTGTTTTCTGTCTGCGTGAGGCCAGAGTATATCACTTGTCAGTGGGGCTGTGGTAGGGATTCAGGCCTTAGAGGGTGTGTTGGACTAAATGACTTTTAAGAACCCTTTCATTTATAAAATTCTGTTAATCTATTTCCTTGGTAACTCAAAATTACATACTTATTTTTCTCAGGGTACTCAAAAATTGTAGTTGATGGAAAAAAGGCTTAGAACTATTGATCATGTATCCTGTCTTTAGGTATAATCAAGAGATATGTTACTAAGATTTGTCTTTTGATAAAAATGATTTAATTGCTTAGCAGCTGTTTATATAATGTTGGCCAGTGAAAAATTTGGATAATTCCCCATGCTTTAAGCTCTCAGAACAATGAATTGGCTTGAAACAATAGCATCAGGTCCAACAAAAGATGAAGTGTACAGTACAGGAATCTTCAGAGTAAAATAAGATAGAGAAGGCATGCTCAAACAATGCGCAGTGTTCCTCAGGACTCATGTAGGAAGTTTTAGAAAAATATAGGTTGCTAGACCTCGCCTTGGAAATTCTGATTTAGCATATCTGGGGTATGACATGGGAATCCTCTCCTTCCCCAGGGAAAGCTGGGCTCTGGCCTTCTACCTGCTTAACCAAAACCGAGCACTCCTCACACCTGCCAATGTCTGTGAGCATGCCCGTGGGCTGAGGTTATCCTGGGAAGCAACCATTTCTCAGAGTCTTAAAATATGACTTGAGGCAACTCTTTCTCCCCACTGTCCTCTAATTCCCTTAGGTTTCTCTAGCATCCCTCCCTCACTGCTAAACCCCATGCATTTCACACCCTGCTTGTGATGTTCTCTCCCTTCTCATGCATCAGTAAAATAAAAAAAATCCAGCCATTAAAAAAAAATCCCTCCTTGCCATACTTTCTTTCCTGAGCCTACTCTCATAAGTAAGCTTTGACATGGCAGATGGGATCCTGAAGAAAAAAAGTTAACTTAATGTTTCAGTCCATTCGGACTGCTATGACAGTATCACAGACTGGGTGGCTTATAAACAGCAGGAATGTTTTTGTTCATAGTTGTGGAGACTGGAAGTCCAAGGTCAAGGTGGGAGTAAGGTTGGGAGAGGGCTCTCTTCTGAGTGGCAGACTTCTGTTGTATCTTCACATGGTGGAAGAGGCTAAGGAGCTCCAGATCTCTTTTATAAACACTAATTCCATTGACGAGGGCTCTAGCTTCAGGACCTAAACACCTCCCAAAGGCCAGGTAACCTCAGCTGGTTAGAATGTTGTCCCTGTACTTCAAGGTTGCGGGTTTGATCTCTGGTCAGGGCACACACAGGAAGCAACCAGTGAATGCATAAATAAGTGGAACAAGGAATTGATGTTTCTCTCTATCTTTCTCTGTCTCCCTTCCTCTCTCTAAAATCACTTTTTAAAAAAGACCCCACCTATAGGCCCTGGCCAGGTGAGCTCAGTTGTGAGAGTGTCTCTATAAACACCAGAGTTGCAGGTGTGATCTCTGGTCAGGGCACATACAAGAAGCAACCATCTCTTTCTCTCTCTCCCTGCCTCTCTATTTCTAAAATCAATTAAATTGATTATAGGTGGTTTCTAAAATCAAACCACCTACAAATGCTATATCACCTTTGGGGGTTAAGATTTCATAACATAAATTTTGGGGGAACACAAACATTTGGACCATAGCACTTACCAAAAGATGATGCCAAATTGAGACTGTTTCTGTGGTATAGTTATTTCAATAGCTTTGTGGATTTACAGAATAGTGTATCTTCTCATTTTATTGTTTGACCAATAGGTTGTTAACATTGTTGGCAGACTGAAATTAGTGAGTAGAGACTTTTTGCTTTTAGTGTGAACCTTCCCCGCAATACAAAATACGCAGCTGCCATCATACATGCTGTTTCCAAAGGAAGAGACAGTTATTGAATACCTGCCCAGTCTAAGTTACTTTGACCTGGAAGGTGTGCGAGGGCTTATGCTGACTTGTTTTTCTTTTGGTTCGGGTTTCACTTCTTCCTTAGTAATTGCTTTTGGAAAGGACACTTAACAGAAAACAAACTGTTGTACCTAAAGATTGATTATAGCTTTTCTTCTCTTTCTCTGTTCTTATCAATTTTATGTGACATATGTGAAAGTCAATATCATGTTCATTTTTCATGACTACATGAACAAAATTCTCAGCTTTAGAAAACTTTAACAAAGAATCAGAGACTTTCCCTTTGCACCCTTTAATATAATCATGCATATTTTGTAAGCATTTTTCTCTTACTTTGAATAGTATGTGTAATTATTTTAGAAAATGTAGAAAAAATTAAAAACTTTTAAGCTCACCATCTAAAGAAAATTATTATTAGTATTTTTGCAATCATCAATATATTATATGCTGGTATGTACATAGAATTTTTATTCTCTTTTTTGACACAAATCATAGCATATTCTCGCAATTCTACATTTATTTTAATTTACAAGTATATCCTGCAGTTACTCTATATTAGTATATGTAGCGCTACTACATTCTTTTTAGAGGTTGCACAGTATTTCACTGTACTGAAGTCCTTTAATTGATTTAGTCTCCCATTGATACCTATTTTAAATTGTTCCAAATGCTTAGTTATTAAAAATGTGTCAGTGAATATCCCTGAGCCTACATAATCTTATCCAAATGTGAGCGTATCTGCAGGATAAAGTTCTAGCGGGGTCAGAAGTTCGGTGAATAGAGCCTAATTGCTCTCCAAAGAGGCTGCAGCAACAAATACGTCAGCATGTTCCATCAGCGTGTTTGACAGTGTCCACAGTTTTAAATCATGACCCTTCTGTGGGAGAGTTTCCTGTAAACTTTCGGGAGTAGAAGGAAAGTTATATCTCATTCTGCTTTGTGGTTCAACGCAAGCATTTGTTTCCTATCAAAAAGATTGGACTATTGACTGCACCCGCCATTGGTGGTTACTAATGAATCTCAGAAGAAACATAATGAAAAATGTGACGTTTATTCTTCCATCTGCCACTGGATTTGTAATGGTTTAACACTTATTACAGATAATCTAGCAATTTTCAGGCTAATCATTAGCATGTAACTTTTTTGATTCAAAATGGGTCAAAACAAACTAAAATGCCATGCTTAAGAATCTGTAGAAGGTAAAGCCTTATCTATGAAAAGGTTCCAAGAAGACCAACTCTTAGATATTAAAAATCTGAGTTTTGCTGACAAGGTCAAGAATTAAGTAGCAGTAAGTAACATCACCTGCAATTGCAGGATGCTCATTATCTCCCCAAAATGATAAATAAATGTTATATTAGAAAGAGAACAACAGACTTGTATCAGTCAATGTGTGACCCTGAGCAAATGGTTTAAGCCTGTTGACTTCTTTTTCTACAAAAGGGAGATCTATGGCTTTGTTACATATTCAAAATGCCATGAACATTAATGAAGCAATATTTACATGCCATAAAATTTATGGGAATTGTTTTATGACTCTTGCTAAATTCTCTGCTCTGGAATGCGGCCCCCTCCAATTTTTGGATATTTTAATTGTAGGACAATGCTTTCTTATTTTAAGCTAAAATCTGTCTTTTGATCATTTCTACCCATTTGTTGTAGTTTTATCCACTGAAATCATGCTAACTAATTTTAATTCCTCTACTACATGTTAATGTTAGCACTTTAAATATTTGAAATAAGCTACTTAGTTCCCCTCTAAGATAAAAAAAATCCATACTAAGCAGTATTTGGTCTAAATGAAATTGCTTTTTTACTTAGGAAAAATTTAAAGAACCTGAAAGAATTGTCATTTTCTTATGTCAAGTCATAGTCACTAAAACTATTCAGTAAATGCTCAGTGACATGCAGTGCCTTACAATAAAATGATACACACAGACATTTGGTCATTATTCTGTGGTTATTTATAATACAGAGGAGGCAAATAATGGGCTGACAGAAAACAAAAGCATTTTGACAGCTGAACACATGCTGCATTTTTTAAGATGAATTCAGCTCACAGAGAATGCCTTGTTCTGGCAAAAAGATGATTCTATGTAGGGTGGAGAGCAATAAGGGCATTGAAGGGGAACTGCGTTACATTTGGGGATGGTTAGGGGGTTGGATGAGAATGTAGGGAAGTTTCTTTCCCACTACCATGGCCATTGTACATGCTCAATGTATTTGAACTTTTAGTATGATGATGTTTTGTTTTAGTCTTTATGTGGGGTTGATGAAAGTATAGAAGCTGTAGTACTGTTTTGTTACTGGCCATCTTTAATTCTTCTTAATGCAATTCAATTAAATTTATCAGTTCATATTTTTGAAATATGTATTGTGATCAGACATTGTGTTGGGCACTAGAGATAGTAAAGTGAATTAGACAATATCCCTTCACTGAGGAAGCTTGTTTTGTAGGCCAGTGAAAACTTGAAAACAAGGAAGTATCATCCAGAGGTCTAGGTTTTAGTCGATCACAAAGAGAGAGAGATCATCCTCAGAGGGAGACTGAGGTTGAGTCTTGAAGGCTGAATGAAGGAAGATAAGGGCATCCTGGCAGAGAGGTGAGTATGGAGGAAAAACCATACAAGGTCTATTTAGGTAACCACTAGTGGTTGGAAATGGTTGAATTAAGGAGCTAGAGAGTAGCACTGTTGGGAGACAAATCTGGAGAAGGAGCCAGGGCCATATTATACCAGCCAACTGCCAAGTTCTTCTTTAAAAGGAATTGTGTTAAATTCTCTTCTTGCTTCCCACTGTCTCTGCCATAGACTGATTCTCATCTTCTCCCATAAGACTTGTTCCACTGATACCCCAGGATTGTTCTCCTCCAGGCATTACTTCTAAGCTCTGCTCCCTGTATGTCCCTATCCTTGTCCTCATGTCCCAACTCTAGGCCTCTCATTTCTGCCTTGACCCCTGGCTATAAGCTTAGTGAGCCTGGTCCATTTAACTATGCTGCCGCTTGGCAGGAGGCTTATGGAGCTCTTGATTAGTTTATATAAATCATGTAAGTTAAAAATTTAAGATCTTTATAAACATAATTTTATTTCTTTAAGACAGTCACTGGTTAACAGTCATATTAACCAATATGTTTTTATTGAAAGGGTCAGAAATACAACTCAAACTAGCTTTAAAAAAAGATTATATTAGTTCATATTATTGAAAAGTTCAAGGACAGATCAACATCACTCATTGCTAGATCCTGGGCTCCACAAGTGGCGGCGGGACTTTGTGATTGTCCTGTGTTGGCTCTCCTCCATTCTGGGCTGGCTGTGTTCTCAGGCGGGCTCTCTCCACTTGCTGGCCTGTGGGAGCTCCAGATTGACGGCATCCTAGGTTAGCATTCTCAGAGTAAAGAATGTGTCTCCTTCCCAACACTTCCATTCTTCCTGGATTATCCATCTTTTCCTTTATAGTTTGAACTTTTTGCCTTGTATAAGAAATCCTTCCCTACTCCAATAGTGAAGTAAGCATTCTTCTATTTTTTAAATAAGAACTTAGTTTTGCTTCTCCTTGCTCCCCCAAACATTTAAGTATTTTGTACTCTGAATTGACTTTTCATAATGTGAAGGTCCAGTTCCTCCTTCCCCCTTATGGGCCCAAAGATTTCAGAGCTATTTAATGGGAAAATTTCTTTCCACATTCATGGCCCAAGTCATCTTTGTCGTGCATCTGTATTACATATATGTGAGTGTCATTGGGGGGGGGCTTTTATTCTGTGTCATCGTTCTATTTTACTATTCTGCTGCTAGCATGGCGTATTAACTGTATAGATTCAAAATACTTACCTGCCATGGCATTCCTTGTTTTATTCTTCAACATATGTGTTTTATTTTGGGTCATTTGAGGGTGTTACAGATATTATGATCTTTTACCCCAAAATACTTCAGTGTTTATAATTATCACAGTCATGAAATTTTTTATTGAGTCAATACTATCATTTACCATATTTAATTTCAAACATTGTTCCAATAATGCCTTTGATAGCAACATTCTTCCCCTGAGTCTAGGTCCATGCGGGTCACACATCCCACTTCCTTTTAATCTGGAACATGTCCTCATTTAAAAAAAAAATAATGACATTTTTGAAGAGTACAGGCCAGTTGTTTTGTGGAATATCCCTCAGTTTGGGTCCAGCTGCATTTTTAATGGTAATGCTTTGTGAGTTACATTGTTTTTTTTTTTCAGTGCCTGATATCAGAGTGTCAATTTTTCCCATTATTGATTCTATTAATTTTGATCATCTGGTTGGCATTAGCCAGGCTTCTCCAATGTAAAAATTTTATTTTTCCCTGTGTGATTAATAAGCAATCAGTGGCTAGAAAATTTTAGATTATATATGTAAATAAGTGCTTTAGCTAATGTTTTAGCTAAAAAAAATCTGTGCTTTAGCTAATGTTTATGAGATAGTTACAGCATCCATTGATGATTCTTGCCTGAATCAATTATTTTTATTAGTACTACGGATTCTAGTCAATTATGTTTTAATCACATCATTGCGTCTACATTTATTGTTACCATTTTAGAAATAGATACAAGTTCTATTTTGTTCTTTCTCAAATTTTCTTGGTTTTTTAAAGGTTTTTGCTTTCTACTTATATTTTCATATTTTATTTCTTTATAGATAACAAGGTTAGCTAATAATTTATATTTACATGTGTTTGCTAACTCTGATCATTTTGGTTCTGATTTTTCTATTTGCTGCTTCCTTTGTATGTTTTTTAGTTTTTGACTATCAACTCTTTATCTGAGGCAATTCTTTGCAATTTGCAGGCACTTTTGGCAACAGCCAATACTCCTCCAATGGCCACCTTTCAGGAACTTTCCATGAAATTCTCTGCTGAGGTTTTTCAGACCATTCAGATAGTGTGAATTTGGACTATGAAATTCATGAAGGCTGACTTATAGTTAAGAACTTTTAGAAAAATGTTTTTCTTTCACCACTCAACACTAACATTGAACAGGCAGTTATTTTCTTGCTATCTCTGAGACAAGGAGAATGTGAGTCTTTCCAAGTTCATCCTTTCCCTGAGGCCATAGCTGTTGGATGGCCATGCATGGGTCTTCTGTGGGATTCCCCCCCTTGGAAGGGCCTTAGCTTGATCTTCTGTCCCCAGTGCTCCAGGAAGCCATGGCAAATGAAGCTCAAGTTC
>JAPYXV010006089.1:0-10037 GCA_028533065.1 Trachops cirrhosus | reverse complement strand
GAGGAGGAAGGGAAGAGGACACGTGTGCTGAGGGAGTGGTGAATGTCCCTGGCTGTCCTTGTGATGTTTTAGTGGGTGTCTATTTGTGGTATTTTTCTCTAAATTTCCTTCTACGGAAGAAAAACTCGCATTGAAAAATGTACAGATGTGGCTCAGTTGGTTAGAGGTTCATTTTGATGTACCACGGTTGTTGGTTTGATCCCTGGTCAGAACACTTTCTAGAAGCAACCAGTTAATTCATCAATAAGTGGAACAACATCTCTCCTGTCAAATCAGGAAGAAAAATGTATGTGTGTGTGTTGGGGTACATCTTTTTTTTTTTTCATCAACAGTATATGTTCACCGAGTTTTAGGGAAACAGGAAGAGAGAGAGAGAGAGAGAGAAGAAGAAAGACACAGATGTGAGATAGAAATTTTGATCGGTCCCCTTCCACATGCGCTCCAAGCTAGTATAGAACCTGCAACTATTTAGTATCTAGCACAGAGTCCCAACCAGCTGAGCCAAATGGCCAGGGCTGGGCATCAGTACTTGCTCTGCATTTTGTATGATTTATTTTTCATTTTTTTAAATTATGAAAGTGGAGCAACAGTGTAAAGATTTTAATTATTTTTCAGAGAGAGGAGAAGGTTGGGAGAATATAGGAAGAGAAACATCGATGTGCCATATAAATATTGATGGGTCACCTCCAGCAGCCCAATGTGGTATCTGACCTGCTGCCCACTCACGTGCACTGATTCGGAATCAAACAGGACACCTTTCTGTTGTACACTGGTTCTCAATCCACTGAGTGACAACGGTCAGGGCTTTTTATAATTTCATTTTTTTGTTGTTGTTTTTTTAACATTTCATTTAGATTATTTTTAGAGAAAAGGAGGTAAAGAAATATCAGTGTGTGGTTGCCTTCCGCGCGCCCCCAACTGGGGATCTGGCCCACACCTGAGGCATGTACCCTGACTGGGAAATGAACTGGCAACCCTTTGGTCTGCAGGCAGGTCCTCAAGCCACTGAGCCACACCAGCTGGGACTGTGAAGTTTGATTTTTAGGAATGTTTTTCACCATTTATGGTGGGCAAATTGTTTTTATTTTATTAAAATTTTGTTTATTTATTTTTAGAGAGAAGAAAATGGAGACAAAGTATGAAAGAAACATGAATGTGAGTAAATCATTGATCTTTAGTGCACTTTGAGAGAAATCCCATTTTAGGTGAATCTCTCAACCCTTCTGAAGAGGGGCCCTTTGTCTCACCTCACACACTTTTCTTTTAAAGATTTTATTTGTTTCTTTTTAGAGCGTGGGGAAGAGAGGGAGAAAGAGAGGGAGAGAAACATCAGTCTGTGGTTGCGTCTCAGGCATCACAACTGGGGATCTGGCCTGCAACCTAGACATTAGCCCTGACTGGGAATTGAACCAGTGACCCTTTGTTTCACAGTCTGGCACTCAATCCACTGAGCCATACCAGCCAGGGATCACTTCCCACACTTTTGCTGTAGAGTGTGGTCACCCAGATGCCCAGGAGTGACTCAGGCTTTCAATTTCTCCCAACTGGGCTCAGTGCCTGGAGCCTGCAAAGTAAAAAATTCATTGAGCGAGTCCATTCACGCAGGGAGACTTAGGGAAGACTTTCATCAGGAGTTGTATTTAAAAAATTAAAATGAAATAAGAGCAATAATAAAGGGGGACAGGAGGAAACTTTGCAATGTGGTGAATTAGTTAGTGACCTCAATGGTAATTTCAATAGATTATACTTACTGGGTTGGCGAATAAGTCTGTTATGCTTTTTCTGTAAAGTAAAACACACCTTTTTATTTTCACCAGTAACTGTTGATTTGGATATTTTGACGTCAGCCTCCTCAGTGCTCCAGTGTGTTGTTTAAGCCTCAGGTCTTGACCCACCAGTTCCACCCAGAATCTTCCTCCATGAACCTAACCTGAGATCACCCCTTCCAATTTCCGAGACACCCCTGAGAGCTGCTGCTGCTCAGGCACCTGTAACGATGGTACTGACAAATCTCAACAGGGTCCGCAGAGGGGGTTTCTGTCTAATATGTGTGAAGTGATATGACATTGTGGTTTTCGTTTGCAGGTCTCTGATGATGAATGTCATTGACCATTTTTTCATATGTACATTGGTCACTTGTGTGTCCTGTTTGGTGAAGTGTCTGTTCAGGTTTTTTGTCTGTTTTTGAAGTGTGTTGTTTGCCTTCCTGTGAACAGCACCATAGTTTGTCTGTCTGTCTCTGAACCACCCAGTGTACTTAGGCACTGAGGACACTGAGTTGTCAGGCCCTTCTCAACCCCACGACAGGTGCAACCTGTGTGCCTTCCTGATCCTCCCAGCCCTCCTGGATGCATCTCCTGACTGTGATGAGTGGTGTGTGCTTCCTCTTACAGGGGTCAGTGGCGTTCAGGGATGTGATTGTGGACTTCACCCAGGAGGAGTGGCAGCTGCTGAAGCCTGCGCAGAAGGACCTGTACAGGGACGTGATGATGGAGATCTACTGGAACCTGGTCTCACTGGGTAAGGGGGCAGCTTCACCATGTTACTCATCATGTACCTGTCACTTCAGGATGACACAGAAATAGAAAAGGTGGACAGATCTGACATATAGGATGTTCAGATTACTAGAAGATAAAAATAAAGTTGATAGATGGTGAAGTGGGAAAGAGTACTTAATGCATATGTAACAGCCAGAGGATTATAAGTATATAAAGAACTGTTACACATAAATGAGGAAAGCACCAAATGAATGATAGAGAGATGGACCCAGCTTATGAGCATTCAGTTCTCAGATATACAAATGCATGGGATTACACCTTACAAAGATTTTTGAACTGTACTAATTGTCAAAGAAGTACCAGTTGAGTTACAGAAATACCATTTTCACCTATGAGGTACACTGGTATGAAAAGAATAGTAACCCTGCCCAGGTGTGGCTCAGTTGTTTGGAGCATTTCCCGACCCAGAGGGATTCGGGTTCCATTCCATGTCAGCATACATACCTGGGTTGTGAATTTCATCCCCGATGGCACATACCCAGGAGGAAAACCAGTTGACATTTCTCTTCCTAATGAATGTTTCCCTCTTTCTCTTTCACTCTTTTCCCTTGTCCCTCCCCACCCCCTTCCTCTCTATGTAAGACTGTCCTCAGCTGTGATATAAAAAAAAGAAGTAATATCTTCCTGTATTATAAGGGTGCAGAGAAAGGGACTCCTTATTTTAGATGCATGATCTTGGGACAGCTCTATGGGAAGACAGTTTGTTCTGAACCACATTCAAATGATTCCATTGGTGGAATATATCCTTAAAAAATCTCTTGTAAATGTGCTTAGATTTTATAGGGAAAACATTCCAGAGAAATGCCCTAGATGCCCACCTACGAGATTGTCAAACAAGTGAAGGTGTACAATAATGTTAGAAATCACAAAGGTCTTCAAAGATGAGTACTCTTAGTACTCACGGACACGCAGAGATGTCTCTAATACTATGGTTTAGTAAAAACACTAACTTTCACAATTAGTGTAGATTCCCATTTCTTTACCAGCTTTTCTGGCGGTTTACCTGATGTACAATTAACTGCATATAGTTGAAGTGAATGATTTGACGCATTTTGACATTTGTATCCATCTGAGAAATCATCATCATGATGCACATATGTCCATTAGCCCAAAGTTTTTCTTTTTTTTGCCCACCATCCAACCTCCAGCAACCAGTGTGATTTAGTTTGCCTTTTCTACAATTCTTTTTCTTATGTTTTATTTATTTTTAGAGAGAGGGAGAGAGAGGGGAAGAGAGGAAGAGAAACATGAATGTGGTTGTCTCTTGTGTGCCCACTACCGGGGATTCAGTCCACAACCCAGGCATGTGCCCTGATTGGGAATTGAACCAGACACCCTTTGGTTCACAGGCCCGTGCTCAATCCTCTGAGCTACACTACCCAGGGCCTATTTTAGAATTTTATATATGGAGTCATATGATACATATTGTTTTCTTTTTTATCTTGATTTCTTACCCTTCCCACGTTTCTTTGAGGTTCACTTACGTCTACTATATATATGAATCATTCCCTTCCTGTTTTTTTTACTGTTTCTTTTTTATTGTTTTGAGAGAGAGATGAGGATGTGTTAGAAATATCAATCAGTTGTGTTCAGTATAAGCCCTGAACTTGGATCCAATCCGCAATATTGGTGGACTTGACAATGTTCTAAATAGCTGAGCTAGGCATCCAGTGCAATAGCTGACTTCTTTTTATTGCAGAGTAATATTCTACTTCTGGGATAGCTCACCATGTGTTTATCCTTTCACTTGACGATGAATATCAGGATTGTTTCCAGTTCTAGACTCAAGGGAACGGTCTCAATCTCAGGGTTTCTGTGGCCACTGAGGGCTTTAATGGGACTGGGAGACAACTGCTTACCACTCTTGTATTCTTTGTTATTTCCTAGGTAGGAGGGCTACATGTGGCAGGATCTTCTCTTTTTTAATGTGATTTTTTTGTGTAAGATCTCACAGTTTTTAAATATTTGGATGAACCTTAAAGTGCATATGCAGAGTCTGAACCTCAGGACAGCCACCTTGTCTGGAAACAAAGATTGAGGAACCCATGGAGCAGGGCATAACAGGCTGGGAGCCGGTGTGGTCCACAGGGAAGGGTTAGTGTACTAAGCGGAGGGGTGAGGAGGCAGCCCAAGGGCCAGGGTACTGGTGGGCAGTGTGGGCATGTGGGAGCTTCCTTGGCACTTGAGAACACAGAGGACAACCAGTGCAGCCACAGGAGAATCAACTCTTATTTTATCCTCAGAAATAACAGACAATGATTTGAGAAGCACAGCTGTTTGGGGATGTTCAGGACGAGGCTTAGAAGCAAGGAGCCAGGTGCAGTGAACCAACCCTGGGTGTGTGGGGTCATTAGATGCTCTCCTCCAAGCCTGTTTTCTTCCTCTATCTCTTCTGGATCTTTCTTCACAACCCTGAGCTGTGGTGGCTGCCTTCGCACCTACTGCTTATCAAGCCTTTCTCGCTCTGTGCTCACCTCCCTACTTCTCACTGTCTTAGATCACAGCTTCCCTTCTCCCTCTGTCCCCATGACTGGCTGTCCCCTACTCTGCAACAGTATCTTGTCATATCTTGTTAACATCCTCCCTCCCAGTGTGGTTAACTGCATGCGTTTTGTCATCTCTTTCCCCTTCCCCTCAGATGTGGAGACTGAACAGAACATCAATGAACCAGACCCAGAGAAAGACTCTTGGGAAGACAGACCATCCATTGCAGTGGTGGTGGAAGCATTCATGAAGAATGGAGCTCAGGGTTACTCTGTGAAAAAGCTTTTTGTGAAAAAGCTTTTTGTGAAAAAGCAGGGATACAGGGGAACAGGGTGGGGCAGCAATACAGGTGCATGGGGACCTGTCTGGAGCATTTGGACATGTCCCAAGTGTTAGCCACTGAATGTTGTGAATTGAAAGCATTCATTCACCAAAGCCCCATGCCGGCACCACCAAGAGTGGAAGGACCGAGAGGAGAGGGGATGTACTATTTCACCATGTGTGGGAAGAACTCAGGTACTTCCAGCCTCGGTCCTCCCTCCCAACTTTGTTCAGAGAAGACATACAAGTGTGGACACTGTGACAGGGTTTCAGCTCTTGTTCATCCCTGTGGAAACACCAACAAATCCACTCTGGGGAGAAGCCATATGTGTGGTGTGTGCAGCAAGTCCTTTAGCCAAGATTACCTCATTCTACACCAGAGGACACACACCAGGGAGAAGCCATATGTGTGCAGGGAGTGGAGCAAGGCGTTCAGATGGAATAGTCACTTCATGAAGCATCTGAGCATGCACTCGGGGGAGATGCAGTACACGTGCAGGGATTGTGGCAAGGCCTTCAGGAAGAGAAAGTACCTCGTCCAGCATGAGAGGATACACACTGGGGAGAAGCCATATGTGTGCGGGTACTGCAGCAAGGCCTTTAGTAAGAAGTCAAGCCTCAATCTGCATGAGAGGACTCATACTGGGGAGAAGCCTTATGCATGCAGCAGCTGCAGTAAGGCCTTCAGGGAGAATAGGCACCTCATGCAGCATCAGAGGTTGCACACGGGAGAGAAGTCATACATGTGCGGGGACTGTGGGAAGGCCTTCACTGTGAACAGCAGCCTCATGGTGCATCAGAGGACACACACTAGGGAGAAGCCTTACGTGTGCAACGACTGTGGCAAGGCCTTCAGCAGAAAAGGGTACCTTGTCCTGCTTGAGAGGATGCACACTGGGAAGAAGCCATATGTGTGTGGGGACTGTGGCCAGGCCTTCACTGCAAACAGCACCCTCATCTTGCATCAGAGGATGCACACTGGGGAGAAGCCTTACACATGTGGTGATTGAGGCAAGGCCTTCAGCAGAAGGTACCTCATCCTGCATGAGATGACACATGCTGGGGACAAGCCGTACACCTGTGGGGACTGCAGCAAAGCCTTCAGCCAGAAATGGAACCTCTATATGCATCAGAGGATGCACACTGGGGAGAAGCCATACATGTGTGGTGACTGCAACAAGGCCTTCAGAGATAATAGGTACTTCATAGAGCATCAGAGGACGCACAGTGTGGAGAAGCCTTATGTGTGCAGGAACTGTGGCAAGACCTTCAGAGAGAATAGGCGCCTCATTGACCATGAGAGGATGCACACCGGGGAAAAGCCATACATGCGTGTGGACTGTGGCAAGGCCTTCAGATATAAGTGTAGCCTCATTAAGCATAACAGGATGCACACTGGAGAGAAGCTGTATATGTGTGGGTACTGCAGCAAGGCCTTCAGCAGGAAATGGTATCTCATTGGGCATCAGAGGATGTACACTGGTGAGAACCCATATTTGTGTGGGGACTGTGGGAAAGCTTTCAGCTGGAAATCTATCCTCAATGTGCACAAGAAGATACACACTAAGGCAAAGCCATATGTGTGCAGGGACTGCAGCAAGGCCTTCAGCCAAAAATCGAACCTCACTGTGCATCAAAGGACACATACCAAGGAGAAGCCATACATGTTAGGATAATTTGGCAAGGCATTTAGCAAGAACTCCTCATTCAGGCAGCACAGGCACCAGACACCAGGGAGTAGTCCTGCCAGTGCTCCACCTGCCAGAAGGACTGCATGACACCCTCATCCCTACAGAATATCCTCACCAGACCCCTGTGGAGAAGCTTTGTAAGTGCCGCCAATGTGGAAGGGCCTTCAACCAAAACACGTGTCTCAGCAAGCACCGACGTGTGCACACTGGGGAGAAGCCCTACAAGTGCAGTCAGTGTGTCAAGGCCTTTAGCAAGAACCACTCTCTCAGGAAGCACAGGTATATGCACATTGAGGAGCACCCTACCAGTGCTCCATTTTCCAGAAGTGCTTCATGAATGCTTATCCCTGCTAGAGCAGCAGAACGACACATTGGAGAAGCCCTATAAGGGTAGTCAGTGCTGCAAAGCCTTTGTCAAGAACATCTTGCTCCCCGTCCACCAGAGGTTCCATGTGAGAGACAAGCCCTATGCGTGTGGCAAGTGCGAGAAAACTTTTAGCAGGAACTTGCACTTCACATGACACCAGAGGAGGATGCACATATAGTAGATGTGTATGAGATCTCAGAATCCACACCCGTCAGACAGTTCACGAGCCTGTGGGCCAGGCCAGACTTGACATTAGAGCCCACAGGTAGACACAAGGGAAGTCCCTCCCAGACAGATCTGAGGACTGTGGGCTGTGGGGTCAGCCATGCTGACCATGCTGAACATGCCATGCTCACCAGCTGCTTCCAGAACATCCGCAAGGCTGTGTGGAAAGCTTAATCCCCATACAGGTCTAGTATGTGGTAGCATGGCCATGAGCACTGTGACTCCAGACTGAACTAGAATAAACACTCCTATGAGATTGGACAAGGCATTTAGTGTCTCTGGATCTTCATCTCTTCAATAGTAAAGTGGAAGAGGAGAGCAGAAAAGAAGAGGGGGAGGTTGGCTCCGTGGGGACATTGTCAGTTTGTCACACATGCTGGATGTAGTCCAGAGATCAGATTGTTGCCATCTGTCTGTTTCCTTGTTTTCCCCAAACACAGCGCCTTGTTGCCCTGCAACAGCAGCTAGAAGGCCCCAAGCTCATGAGCTGTATAAACTACCAGGTGATTCACAAAGAGAAAAAATACTCTTTTTATGACTAGGAAGTAGCAGTCATTGCTTCAGATACCAAAGTCTTTCATAGTGGTCTTTAAAATTAAAAAATAAATAAAACCATTAATTAAGTGACGCAAACATCATCTTTTTTTCTAAAATTTTATTTGTTTTCAGAAAGAGGGTACAGGAGGGACAAAGACAGGAAGAGAACAGCGATGTGTGAGAAGGCTTGAAACTCAGGCATGTGCCCTTACTGGGAATCGAATCAGCAACCTTTCGGTTTGCAGGCCGGCACTCAATCCACTGAGCCACACCATCCAGGGCCACCAACATCATTTAAAATGGTTGTCAGAACCAAGAGATCGAGGTTCGATTCTCAGGCAGGGCACATGCCTGGGTTGCAGGCCAGTTCCCAGCAGGGAATGCACAGGAAGCAACCATACATTGATATTTCTCTCCCTCTTTCCTTTCCTTCCCCTCTAAAGATAAATAAATAAAATCTTTAAAAAAAAAAACAAAAAACGGTTGTCAGGAGCAAAAGAGGGAGTTACTGGTTGTTTCATACAATGAGTGTCAACCATTGGGGGAAGGGAGCACAAATCCCCAACAAGAACCCAGCATCAGGTTGCAAGCCACGTGTTCCTCATAGCCCTGGATTCCTGGCTTGGAAATGGTCACACCATGTCTGATGTCCACTATCAGAACAGGTTCCCTGGGGTTTACTGGTCTTGCATGATGATGGAGAAATACTGGGAGGAAGTAACATTTGTCCATCTCCCCACCACATACATATTCCAACCAGCAATAGCAGGAGGTGGAGTTATTTCTCATCTCCTTTATCCTGGACGCTTATTTACCCAATAAACATTCCCTACGGGATGAATTTTTATAGGGGTATTTTCCGTTTTCCCAAGATTTTTTTAAAAGATTTCATTTTTAGTGTAGAAGGGAGGACTAGAGGGACAGAAACATCAGTGTGTGGTTGCCTCTCACGTGACCCCTACGGTGGACCTGGCTTGGAACCCTGGCATGTGCCCCAGACTGTGAATCAAAAACCAGTGACCCTTTGGTTTGCAGGCTGGGCTCTGTTTGTTGCCCACCTGGCAATGATACTACTCTATCAGTTGGCTGAAGTTTGTGGCCCTGGAAGACACCTGGCTAACATCAGAGCCTGAAGGTTCCAGGAGGAAGCATGAAACCAGACACCAGCCACGGACAAGCTGAGCTGCCTGGATGACTATTGACTGCTCAGCGACAACTGCGGTTCCCAAAAGATAGTACTTGGAAACAGGAGCCCTGGACTCGGCCTTCTGGTTGGGCTGAGGACAGCTGGGGTTTTCCTCCTTTTTTCGGAGGAGATAAGCTTTGAGACTAGTATCTGCCACTCTCCCCGATCCTGCATTTGAGTGAAAAACCTTTCTCATCAGCCGCTGCCCCTAGAGCTTTCCTATTGGGGGCGATGGGCAGCAGAACCCTTACATTGGTTCTATAACAGTAACACGCCCTGAACGTGAGCTGGCACTTAAGGCGAAGAGCCGATACTTCAGGTTTAAGATCATTTGCTTCCTGGCGTCCCTGCACGCTTTACACATTTTCTGCAAGTCAGCACGCCCTTGCGGGCTTGAAGGTCAAGAGAGCAGGACCTCTTGGTTGTGGGGAACTTATAGCGTCTTTCCCTCCTCCACCCACGCCACGCCTTTTCCGCAATTTCCCTGTCTCTGTTTCCACTCCAGCTCACTCTGCTCAGTCCCCGCACCCCGCCGGCCCGCGTACCCCAATGAACCCCTCTCTGGCTCTCCTCCCACAGTCACTGCTCCCCCCACTCCTCCCGGGGTCCCGTCCTTCTCTGTAGTTCCCTCCGGCTCCCTGAACCACTGCGCTTTCTTCGCCCTGCAG
>JAPYXV010006088.1:0-10037 GCA_028533065.1 Trachops cirrhosus | reverse complement strand
GGGCTGGAATGGGAATAAAGGATAGAAACTGTACTGAATAAACTAAAATAAAAAAATTAAAATTAAAAAAATAAATAAAAAACAAATGATAGAAACAAACAAACAAAAAACTTAAATGGAAAGAAAGAGAAATAAAAAAACACATGCAAGTTCTGATGAAGAACAATGTGAAATTTGTGTCAGCTGTTGGTGCTTGCCTTCTGACTTCTTTCTGGATGTGTCTCTGGTTTTCTCTCAGCTCCAGGTCTTACTGTCTTTCTCTTAGAAAGAAAGAAAACAAAAAACAAAAAACCCTGCTGCTGATTGTTAAGCCTGCCCAGCTGGTTTTGCAGATCTTCCCAGTTCCTGCAGGCAGAGGGGAGGCTGGGCTACGTTTTTTCCTTTCTGTGGTTCTGCAAGGATAGGGGCTCAGTCTGGGCAACAATAGTCACAGGTGCCCCGTTTCCAGCCCATGCCCTCAGAGTGCCATGCTGCTCATATTCTCCACTCTGCACATTGGCACCAGGCCTGCTGCAATAAGCCAGCTCACTTTGCACCCCTTTGATCAGTCCATGAGGTGCACTAAGTGGGGGCAAATCCCACCCATACTCCTCCCTCTTTGTTGGCCTGGCCACTGCACAAGCTGGTGAGGTTCCTGCACCATGTGCCTCAGTTCCCCTTTTGAAAAAAGTCTCCTCGGGTGCTTCTGCCTCTCTGAACCACTGCCTGGCTTTCCACACACTCTAACTCTCTGACAAGTACAGGGTCTATCTGGGTCATGACCAGTCATGGCTCACCTCCTCTCTAAGCTTCAGGTGTTACCAGGATCCCCGAAATTCTCTGCCCCAGCCTAGGTATGCTGCCAGCTGTGTGTTGCTTGCTGCCTTCACTGCCCCCGTCCCCACCCCTTCCACCCCAAGCGACTTTATGTGTCCAGTTCTCCCCTGGATTAGGTCTGGGACTTCCCTGCCCTGGGAAGGGAGGGAGCCACCAGGCTGCTATTACTGACCCAGCTCTCATCCAGTGTCCTTGGGGCAGCCCTGGTCTCCAGCGCCAAGCCCCAGGACTTCCCATGGGCCTAAAAAACCTCCTTACCGCCTGTTTTGAAGCATCCTCTGCACACTTCGGCTTCCAAAATTCATATTAGTTGGCTGTTCATTTTGTTTTTTTGAAGATTGGCAAGTGTCCCAGGTGGGTGCATGAGCAAGTGGGCTCAGCTCCCACCTACATAACCTCCATCTTCTCCTCTCCCTCACATTATATTTCTGTTGGACAGAGTCTA
Source organism: Trachops cirrhosus (assembly GCA_028533065.1). Lineage (NCBI taxonomy): Eukaryota > Metazoa > Chordata > Mammalia > Chiroptera > Phyllostomidae > Trachops > Trachops cirrhosus. The sequence continues at coordinate 8,776 of JAPYXV010006088.1, read as the reverse complement.
AGCCTTATACCATCAAGGGGCAGATACACATCTTGGTCTTGACAGGATGCAGAGCTTACAGGAATTTGTCTCTTCTCATGTGAATCATTCCCAGCTGGGTATAAATGCAGTTTTATTGTTTGTGTAATAGGCCTTTGCACATCCAGAGAGTCTTTCATCTGAGGATCTCAAACATTAATTAATTTTCACTGAATAGCTGAGGAAGACTGATATTCTTAACTCTATTTTACAGATGAGGAAATTGAGAAATAGGGAGATTTAAACAATTTGACCAGGACTACCTAGTGTAGAAATGCACAGCTGAGAATAGAAACTGTGAATCATTATAATTAATCACACATCTAGCCAGCAAACAATATTTTATCTTCCTAATTAGGTGAACTCCTTCAAGGTAGGGACCATGCCTTTAAAATTCTATTTCCAACTTTTAAAAACTGAATGCTACCAGATAAACCACATTTTGGCATTAACAATTAGGTAAATTACAAAAGAGATAAATAAGTGGCCTTTTTAATTATATGCAAATTTTCATACTTTGGGGAAGAAAGCATTATTACCCCTTGTTTTGGGAGCAAATTAAAAAAAACACCTTTGATTAGTTCATCTGTTTTTAAAACTAGATTTCCTGGGTCTTATTTTGATATTTTGAAGGGAAGAAATTCCAAGCAAGAGCATGTTGGTCTGTATTTGGATTGTACACTGGCAGAGGAAAGAAGCAACTTTGGAACTCTGTGCCCTAGTAACACCATTCCATCATCTAACTGTCCTAGAGCTGTCTTTTTATAAGCTCAGGCATCAGAGCTCTGGTCAGTGAGTTATTTCAAAAGACTATGCCTTTATCTACCCTATACATTTTTGAAGGGAGGCCATCAGAAGCAGACATTAGGCTCCCCAGGCAAAAGCTGCATGAAACAAACAGTTTTTTTCTAATGTTCATATTAATTTTTCTTATGCTGAGTAGGCAAAAAGAGCATAAAATCTACTACTTTCTTGTGATTACATTACCTTCGATTGAGACTGATTTTCAATATCACACTAAACTATGAGGCCAATACATGAAATATTCAAAGTGATGACAGGCAAGGACCTACAACCAAGATTACTCTATCCAGCAAGGTTATCATTTACAATTGAAGGCATAATAAAGAGCTTCCCAGATTAAAAAAAAAGCTGAAATATTTCAGTTCTGCCAAACCAGTATTGCAAAAAATGTTATAGGGCCTGCTGTGAGAAGAAGAAAAGAAAGAAATAGAGGAACATATGTATAAAGAATAAAATGACAATAAGTACCTATCAATAATAATCTTAAATGTAAATGAATTAAATGCTCTGATCAACAGATATAGTGCAGCTATATGGTAAGGAAACATGATCATATACATGCTGTCTACAGGAGACCCACCTCAGAACAAAAGATACAAACAGACTGAAAGGGATAGAAAAAATATTCCATACAAATGGAAATGAAAAAATAGCTGGATTGCAGTACTTATATCTGGCTAAGAAGACTTTAAAACAAAGGCCATAATAAGAGAAAAAGAAGGTCACTACTTAATATTAAAAGGATCAATGCAACAAGAGAATATAACCCTTATAAACATATATGCACCCAACATAGGAACACCTAAATATATAACAAAAATCTTGGTGGACATTAGGGGAGAGATTGACAGTAATATAGGGGATTTTAACACCCCACTGACATCAATGGATAGATCTTCCAGACAAAAAAATCAACAAGGAAACAGCAGCCTTAAATGACACACTAGAGTGAAAGGATTTAATTAATATTTACAGAACATTTCATCCCAAAGCAACAGAGTATATATTTTTAAGTGCACATGGAGCATTCTCATATTAGGACAAAAAATAAATCTCAGTTATTTCAAGAAGATTGAAATCATATTAAGCATCATCTCTGACCACAATAGTATGAAACTAAAAATCAATTACAATATAAAAACTGAAAAACATTCAAACTTGTGGAGGCTAAATAACATGCTATTAAACAATGAACGGAGTTCTGGCCAAGATGGAGGTGTAGGTAGAAACCCTTCGCTTCCTCATACAACCAAAAGGAGGATAACAACGAATCTAAAATCAATAAACAACCAGAAGTGCTATAAAATCAAACTGCATGGAACTTTGACAACCAAGGAGTTAAAGAAACAGTCAACCAGGCCAACCAGACCAGTAAGACGGGCAGATAGAGAGAACTGCAAGGTGGTGGACCATGTAGGTGAGGCTGGCTGAATGGGAAACTGAGATTCAGAGCTGACTGGACTAAGGCAGGAATTTATGCAGTAGCAGAAACTCCCAGTCTCACATGAGGGCTTGTTGGAAAGTGGGCTAGAGCTGAGCAGGTGAGCTACACTGTTCCTTCTCTGGCCCTGCCCCCACAGACAGTACCCACAGCGCAGGAAGGAGAGCCACCCTGCCCTGGTGAATACCTAAGGCCCCACCCCCTTACAACTTAACGGGTGCACCAAGACAAAGAAATATGACCCAAATGAAAGAACAGAGCAAAACTCCAGAAAAAGAGCTAAGCAAGAAGGAGATAGCCAACCTATCTGATGGAGAGTTCAAAGCCCTGGTAATCAAAATGCTCACAGAACTGATTGAGCTTGGTTGCAAAATGAAAGATACCCAAATTGAAATATAGCAAAATATTCAGAGAACCAACAGTGACAGGAAGAAAACCAGGACTCAAATCAACGATTTGGAACAAAAGGAAGAAATAAACATCCAACCAGAACAGAATGAAGAAATAAGAATTCAAAAAATGAAGAGGAGCTTAGGAACCTCTGGGACAACTTTAAACATTCCAATATCTGAACTGTAGGGGTGCCAGAAGGAGAAGAACAACAGCAAGAAATTGAAAACTTATTTGAACAAATAATGAAGGAAAACATCTCTAATCTGACAAAGGAAATAGACTTCCAGGAATTCCAGGATGCCCAGAGAGTCTCAAAGAAGTTGGACCCAAAGAAGAATATACCAAAGCACATCATCATTAAGTTACCCAAGATTAAAGATAAAGAGAGAATCTTACAAGCAGCAAGAGAAAAGAAGAGAGTTACCTACAAAGGAGTTTTCATAAAACAGTCATCTGATTTCTCAAAAGAAACCCTACAGGTGAGAAGGGGCTGGAAAGAAGTATTTAAAGTCATGAAAGACAAGGACCAACATCCAAGATTGCTCTATCCAGCAAAGCTTTCATTTAGAATGGAAGGGCAGATAAAGTGCTTCTCAGATAAGGTCAAGTAAAAGGAGTTCATCATCACCAAGCCCTTATTATATGAAATGTTAAAGGGACTTATCTAAGAAATTGAAGAAGATCAAAAACTATGAATAGTGAAATGACAACAAACTCACAACTATCAACAAATGAACCTATAAAAAGAGAAAGAAAAACAATGGAAACAAAAACTAAGCAAACAACTGGAACTGGAACAGAATCAGAGAAATGGACATCACATGAAAGGTTTTCAGTGGGGAGGGGGAAGGAATGAATAGGGTGGAAAAGATACAGGGAATAAGAAGCATAATTGGTAGGCATAAAGTAGATGGGGAGAGGTCAGAAATAGTGTAGGAAACAGAGAATTCAAAGAACTTGTAAGTACAACCCATGGACATGAACTGGGGGAATGCTGGAGGGTTGGGGGGTATAGGGTGGAGGGGGGATAAAGGAGGAAAAATTGGGAAATCGGTAATAGTATAATCAATAAAATGTACTTTTAAATAAACAGTGAGTCAGTTAACAGTGAGATCAAGGAAGGAATCAAAGTTACCAAGAAAAAAATGAAAATGACCCCACAGCAACCCCAAATCTATGGGACACAGCAAAAGCAGTCAAGAGAGGGACATTCAGAGCATTATTGGCCTACATCAAAAAGCAAGAAAAATCACAAATAAACAATCTAATCCTATACCTAAAAGAACTAGAAAAGGAACAACAATCAAAGGAAAGAAATAATAAAAGTTAGAGTAGAAATAAATAGTACAGAGACTAAAAAAATACAAAAAAATCAATGAAACCAAGAGCTGATTTTTTAAAAGATAAATAAGATTGACAAATCTTTAACCAAACTCCTCAAGAAAATAAAAGAGAGGACTCAAATGAATAAAATTCGAAATAAAAGAGGAAAAGTAACAACTGACACCAAAGGAATATCAAGGATTGTAAGAAAATACTATGAACAACTATATGCCAAAATATTGGACAATCTGGGTCAAATGGATAAACTCATAAAATGTAGGGCCACTAGTACATGAATTTAGGAGTAGAATTAAGGAGTTACAGAAACAGTTTATTCATTTAACAATACATACCATCTATATATACTCAAAAATATTTATTGTGAATGCATGAATGAGAGGTTTCTACACACCCCAAATCTGTTCCTTATAAAAATGATTTGAATAAAATGGAATATTTTTCAAGAGTGGTTGAAAAAAATTCATTTTCATCAATACCTATACATATATCTGTGCAGGGATTATGTTCATACAATGTCCTCACTATTTCCATTGCCAACAGAGTTAAGCCTGATCAGTTCTCAGTGTGTCATCTTGTTCTTGTGACAGGAAATATGACTGGAGTGCTGAAAGGTGTTTAATTATACTTGCAGTTGCCTCAAATAATGATAGCCTACTTGCAGGCACATGTCTTAGAGGAGAATCATAGTCTGTGCTTTGCACACCAGACAGATTCCTTCATTTCCTTTGCCTTTTGCTTGAAGCAGAAAAAGCGCTTAGAGAAATTCATGCACACTTCCCTGCCATCCCCACCCATTACTGTGAGTCTGAGTCAGTGGGAGAAGATTTTCAATACCTTTGGTGCCTTTGATAGTCTAGGCTCAGAATGCTAGGGGTGAGTGGGAGGGGAATGGGAGTGGAAAATGCTGTAAACTCCACCCTAGATATTGCACTTGATGTTTCTCATTCCTTCAAAGCTGATGAGTTCCACTTTGGTGGGTGGGGGTGTGTATTGGAGAAGGGTGAGGTAGAGGAGACGGTATGTGCATGTGAAGTCCTTTCCAGACTTTTCCCCAGAATGGTCTCTGCAAATCTCTTTGGTCACCACTTCCTGCCATTCAATTTGCCCAGATGTATTTATACATTTTCTGATTGTTGAAAGCTATTCAGCATCCCACCACCAGAATAGTGTGATATTGATTCTAGCATATTTCTGTTGGCAGAAAAATCAGGAAGACTTTAAAAACACAGTGATCTTTTAACTTTGCAGTGTAATGGGTGATTTTGTCATAGATGACTCTGAAGTTAAGATCTTCTACATGAATTTAATTGTTAATGACTTCATGCCAATGAGACTATATGGAGAACTGAGTTTTCAATACCTGAAGGAAAGAGGGAATCATTTTATGGATTGATGCCTCCACAAAAAGCCTATGAAAACAGACTATCTTCATTCTTTTAGCAATTGGGCTAACTCTGAAGCAACTAACCTGACAGGGAGTGTTATCTGTATGACAATGGAACAATTTCAATTGTATGACAATTGAAAACAATGGGGAGACTTGTTTTCAACTTGGATCATTATTTAATAAAATGTTATGCAAAATATAAATTTTCAAATGATAATAAATTGAAGTAGTGAGAATATAATTATACTTGAGTGGGGTTAATAAAATGATGCTTTTTGCAGCAGGGGAGGTAGTAGAGGTGGGGGGAAAGAATAGACTAATGGAATTTGAGGGTGCTGTGAATTCAGAAAATAAATATTTTTTTCTTTCTGATGGGTCCTTCAGAGATAATTCTTAGAACTTGTCTCCCAGAAGTTCTGTATAATGGCAGCCCCTTCTCCTCCCCAGCAGCAGCAAGACACTGCAGGGCAAGAATACAGCGCCTTCTGCCCAGGCTCTAATTCATGCCTGCAGAATAACAATCTGCTCTCCGTGCACCAAGCACAATGAAGGCCCTCTAAGCTGCCACTCATGCGGGCCTTCTAACACTCACGGCCCTTGTTTCTGATTCTTGGCATTATTGGGGCAGGGAATATGGGGAGAGCCACACACTTTCATGCTGGGAAAGGCAGGGCCTCTGGCAGCCCAACAAGTCATCAGATGGCTTAGACAACAGCAGGAGCCCGACTAGTGAGAGGGGAGCTTACACCTCTTGGCAAACTTGTCAAACAGTCAGGAATTTGGGGACTGTGGTTTCAAAAAGTCTGGTCTTTGTCCCCTCATCCCCCAACTCCAGAAACAAACAAAAACACCTCATTAAAAATTCTTTTGGCATGGTAAACTGTTACAAAGTCTGATTGTAGCACCAACATCTTTCTGCCATCCTCGAAATTACAGGGCTGACAAATTTCCAACAGCATTGAGGCAGCCATCAACCTCTATATACTCTTGACCTGGTTGGATAAAAAGTGATGCTAGCAAAGGTGATTGATTGAGGATTGTGACTGGCAGACAGATGACATGGTGAATGCTGGAAACAGCAAGATTAATGCTAATCTTTACACTATAGGCAAAAGAAGTGACAGGTTGAAAATGTCACACCCAGAGTATATTTATTACAGGAGACAGCAGAACAGTCTTAAATGCTTAGTGTAGTTGCACTTATAGGTAAGTCTCAAAGTTCATCTCATTACAAATTTTGGGATTGATTCCCAGCCAATTTGAAAGGTGAAAGAGGCCTTTAGACTATTTTAGGATAAAAATAACAGCTACTACTTTTTGAGCACTATGTTCTAGGGTTTCTAAATACATCAGGTAGTTTAGACCTAATGGCAGCCTTGTCAGATAGATACCATTGTCCCCAGTTTACATATAACTGAGGATTTTGAAGCCTGGGGAAGATAGAAAAGTTCTGTCTGACTCCAAAGCCAGTGCTCTGAGATTCACTGTATTAAAATGCCTCTCTGAAGCTAAAAGGAGATACAAACCTAAGGACATGAAACAAATGGCTTTTTTCCCCTTAAAGAATTCAATTTGCCTTGAGCTTAGGTTACAGCTTTATCTTAAAGAAGTAACTATAATTTCTCTTTGCAGACAAGATATGACATCTAACATTGAGGAAAGCAGTGAGCATTTCCATTTCTGCTGAATGAATCAAATGTTGGCTTTTGTGACAGTTCTTTGTCTCCTCCTCAGCAAAGAATGTCTGGATACACTGACTCAGTCAGAGAGTCAGCACTCTCTTGACCTGGCACACAACTTAACATGAGTCACTAGGAGGATTTGAAACTCCAGCTGGGGAAAAGCCACTGCTGTTAAGATGGTACAGCTAAAAATATTTGGGTGACAACTTTGTGCTCCTGGATATAGCTTATTCATTCATCTGTCTATTCATTTAATAAGTACCTATTGTAATCTACTCACATAACGACAAAATATAGGGTAAAAAGTTCAATGAGTACAAAATAATACAGCAAAAAACAAGTTTCTCACTGCAGTCCCCAGTTCCTCTGCTTAGGGACAACCACTGCGACCAGTTTCCTGAGGGTCTTTTTAGGGATATTTAACACATAAATGTACCTTTCCCTTAGTTTTCATAACCATTATTGAATCTCTGCTACAACCTGGGCACTAGTTTATTTAAAGTGACAGTCAAGACTTGGCCCTGCCCATGAGGACACATAAACCAATGCCACCATGCAATTGATAAATTCCCTGTTGGAGGTTCTTATGGGAGTGGAGGTGGTCTGAGTAGATCAGGACTAAAATGCCAGCATGCCTGATCAGCTGTCACAGTAAATTGTTGTTACTAATAAAGTGCTAGCATTACAAATTATTTTTTTAAAATACATTAGAGCTTATTCCTGTGATAACCACTTATTCCTGTGATATCAAATTAATGTTCTAATTTTCTCTTATAAGTGAAAAGGAAAGGTGTGGAGATCAAGCTGGTTCACTGAGAATTGTGTGACCCTGGGCATGCCTTCTTGCAAATGTGATCTGAAGCATATTCTGGGAGTTGAAAATTTCAGACATCCAAAGGGTTGGGAGGCATAATTTCCTCATTTTCTGAGAGGCCATTAGAAAGTTTTCCCCCAAATAATATATGCCTCTCATTCAGTTGGGATATTGGTTTCCTAGTTGCCTTGTTTTAAAATATTCATACTCGTAATAGAAGGGAAGTCAAGAAGTAGCGAAGCTACCCATATGGCTTGAATACAATTCGGGACAGTAGGCTGTACACAGTGAGAGAGATAACTTGTTGCAGATTTAAGAGATAGCTGCATCTGGACTTCCAGCCAAGATGGAGGCATAGGTAGACGTACTGTGCCTCCTCGCACAACCAAGATAGGGACAACAACAATATAGAAACAAAATAACAACCAGAACTGACAGAAAATTGAAGTGTATGGAAGTCGGACAACCAAGGATTTAAAAATAGTCACTTTCATTCAGACCGGTAGGAGGGGCAGAGTATGGCCGGGTGAGGGACGCGGAGCGGAGAGCTCAGCACCCGGGGCTGTGCGCAAGTCCGCAACAGGCAGACCCTGGGTGCACAAGCAGCAGTGGCTGGTGGGCCCCAGCCAGGGGGTGGCGACCAGCAGACCCAGCGAGGCGGCCATTGTGAAGCAAGGCACTGCACGCAACTCAGGGTCCCAGCACCGGGAAATAGAGCTTTTGGTCACTGACTGAAAAGGAAGGTCCCACAGGGTGCACGGGTCCACCCACACTGGAATTGGTGCCAGAGGGGCCCAGTCGGCTTGCGGAAAGTGGCGGAAGGGTCTGGGGTCCTACAGAGAGCAGAGCAAGCAGAGCATTGTTCCTTCTCGGACCCCGCCCCCACATACAAC
>JAPYXV010006087.1:0-10042 GCA_028533065.1 Trachops cirrhosus | reverse complement strand
CACGACATTCTACTACTTGTACTCTCCACTCTGTGTTGCTGTGCTGGGGCCAAGTAACTACCTTGCTTTGCACCCCTTTGATCAGTCGGCCAGGTGCACCAAGTGGGAGCAAACCACACCCACAATCCTCCCTCACAGTTGGCCAGGCAGGTGCATGTGCCAGTGGTCTGTGCCCAGCATGCCTCAGTGCCCCTTTTGAAAAATGTCTCTGTGGGTACCGCTCCTACTCTGAGTCACTGCCTGGCTTTCCACACACTCCAACTCTCTGGCAAGTCAAGAGTCTTTCTCAGTTGCGGCCAGTCATGGCCCTCCACTTCCCCCAGCTCCTGGTGCAGCCAGAATCCCTCCCCATTCCCTGGCACTACACCAGCTGTGTGTGTGTACGGCCTGTTTCTCCTTGGTAACTTTGTGAATTCAATTCACTCCTGGCATGGGTCTGTGGTTTCCCCACCCTGGGAAGGGAGGGAGCCACTAGGCTACTATTCCTAACTGGACTCTCCTCTGATGTCCCCTTGGCAGCTGTGGTTTCTGGCACCTATGCTTTCCCCGTCTGCCTATAAAACCCCCTTAATACCCATGTTGAAGCATCCTCTGCACACTTTGGCTCCCAAACTTCATATCAGCTAAGATCCTGTTGACTGTTCACTTTGTTTTTTGGAAGATCAGCTAAGTGTTCCAGTTGGGTGCATGAGCAAGAGGGCTCAGCTCCCACCTACTTTGCTGCCATCTTCAGAGACCTGTTATAATTTCTTATGGCAGCACTAGGAAGCTCATAAGATGCCATTGCAATAATAGAGATGATAGTGGTTTGGAGCAGGGTGGTAGTCATGGAGCTGGAGAGGTGTGTGGACTGGCTTGCGATATGTTTTGAAGGTAGAACTGATAGGACTTGCTAATTGGACTGCATGTGGGATGAAGAAAGGGAGGAGATTCCTAGTTACACATCTTGAATGGGCATTCCACACTAACTGGCCATCCTAGGACACTGTCTAGATTTTTTGTTTGAATAATTGAAGGAATAGCAGTGCCATGCACCTACACAAGGAAGACTGGGAGGTGAAGGCTTGAGAGCTTAGGTTAATAGTGAGGTTAGCCAGGTTAGCTTTGTGATGCCTGTTAGACATTCAGGCAAAGTTGAGGTGGCAGCCAGATGTTTGGGTATGGAATTCAGGATAGGACCTTGATGGTGATGCACAGATTTAGGAAGTTGTCAGTGTAGAGATGATATACTTTCTTTTTCAGTATTTTTATTGTGGTAAAATATATATAACACAATTTACTATCTTAGCCACTGTTAAATGTATAGTGCAGTGGTATTAAATACATTTATAATGTTGTGCAACCATCACCAACATCCACCTCTATAGATCTCTTTATCTTGTGAAACTGAAACTGTCTCGTTAAACAGCTCCTTATTCTTCCCCACCCCCGGTCCCTGAAAACAACCATTCTACTTTCTGTCTCTATGAATTTGACTACTCTAAGTACCTCATATAACTGCAATCATGCAGTATTTGTCTTTTTGTGTCTGGCTTATTTCTCTTAGGACAATAGCCTCAAGGTTCCGCTATGGTGTAGCGTGTGTCATAATCTCCTTTCTTTTTAAATCTGAATAAAATTTCATTGTATCGATATACAATATTTTGCTTGTCTATTAATGCAACTATGGATCTTTGGAGTTGGTTCTCTGTTTTAGCTAATGTTATTAATGTTGCTTTGTACCCACGTGTAAAAGTATCTCTGTGCAAACTAGCTTTCAATTCTTTTGGGTATATATCCAGAAGAGGAATTGCTGGATCATGTGATAATTCTATTTATAATTTTTTTGAAGAACCTCTGTATGGTTTTCCATAGTAGCTATACCCTTTTATGTTACCTTCAATAATGCACAAAGATCCCAGTTCTCCACATCATTGGCAACACTTGTTATTTTCTGTGTTTTTTTTAAATAGCAGACATCCTATTGGGTGTGAGGTGATAACTCATTATAGTTTTGATTTGTATTTCCTGAATGATCAGTGATATTGAGCACAATTTCATGTACTTATTGGCTATTTGAATATCTTACTTGGAGAAATGTCTGTTCAAGTCCTTTGCTCATTTTGAATAGCTTTGTTTGGGATTTTTGTTGTTGTTGTTGTTGTTGTTGTTGTTGTTGTTACTGAGTTTTAGAACTTTAGAGATGATATATTTTGATAGTCATATGACTGGATGTGATTATCTAGGGGATCAGTGTAGATAGAAAAGAGGAGAAGTTCAAGGACCAAGCCTTGGTGCATTCTAACATTTAAAGACTGAGTTGGTGAGAAGGAGCCAGCAAAGAATCAAATGCTGTTGACAGATCAAGGGAGATGCAGACTGAGAACTAACTAGTAGTTTTGAGAAGACGTAGGTCTTTGGTGGCTTTTATGAGAACTCTTGTTGTGGCATGATGGAGTGAGATTGGAAGACTATGGGAATGAAGAAATGGTGATATTCTATATAGATAACTCTTTTGAGAATATTTTCTGTGAAAGGAAGTGGACAACTGAGGCAGTTAGCTCAAAGGAGATAAGGATTGTGGTGGGGGATATAATGAGAATGATCCATAGGAAGGAGAAAGTCATGATACAGCAGTGAAAAGGGATAACTGTAGGAACAAAGCTCTTGCAAAAATGAGGTGTCTGGAGTCCAGGATGCACGTGAAGGGACACAGTGAAATGTCTTCTGCAGTTACATCAGGCAAGTGAGATGAGTAGATATAGATGCAAGTCTAGGTAAGTGTGCTGACCAGAAGATGAGACAGTTCTGGTCTGATTGTTTCTATTTTCAGGTGGAATGAATGAAATTGTTCTTTAGGGGAAATGAAAAACACCTGTACTTGGGGGCTGTAGTAGGATACTAAACACAGTTGCGTACTAATATGGTGTGTTATTAATATTGTTATGATGATGATTAACAACACTGAAATAACACCATTTCCAGGCATTACTGCTTGGCAATGTGGTGTCACAGTTAAGAGCATTGGCTTTGAAGTTTTCAATCTTGAATTGGCCCTTCTTAGCAGCAGAACCTTGACTGAGTTACTTAAGTCATCCAGGATCACACAGCCAGAAAATGACCAAGCTCCGATTAAACCCAGAACTTCCAGTCTTCCTACTGTGCCATGTGGCCTCTGTTCACCAGAGAAAATGTAAAATATCAAGAAATAGACAAACACTTCTGACATTAAGATATTGTTTGAGAAAATATGACTTCGGGGCCTCATAGTTTGCTGCAGGTTCATTTCTGGTTATTCCAGCCTGGGTTTGAGAGACTATGAAATGCTCCCTGGGCTGCCCTGCTGGTTCCCAGGATCTGTCTCTCTCTTCTCTTCAAACCTAGAGCAACTTCTCCTTTACACCTACAAGCTCCTCTCCTAGGGACTGAAAGCCAGCCCAGGCCAGTTCAGCTCTGTGCATCAAGAGATTTAAAGAGAGGCAGCCTTTGTCAGACCCTGTGGGATCCTTCCCTCACTTTCTCAGAACTAAGAGGGGCCAATCCTGCAACTCTCTGATGATCAAAAACAAACTTCTTTGAGGATCTTGAAGAGACTAACAGAGGGGCAAGGTTTTCTAGTTCTAATCTGCCAAGCCCAATTCCAGGTTTTCACAGAGAAAATATAGTGCTATGATTGGTGTTAAAAAGAACTTTAAAGGCAAAGTCATTTTAGGCCAAAGACAAAATGTCTTTCAGAGTTTTGGGGTGAAATCTTCCATTTTAAAAAATGTCAATAATGAACTCAAATCAGAAACATCATTTTAAATGTCCCAGGCCCTTGTCCTTGTTATAGTTTCATTCCAGAAGAACATGAGTCCTTTTGGTGGATTGGAGAACATGGATACCATGTCTTTACTACATTCATAGAACCCAAAAGAATCATAATGGGGTCCAGGTGAGTTTGTGGGTGAACCTAAGATCTACTTCAACAGGGAGCACTTTTGGAGACTGTCTGGAGTCTTTTTGCTGTTCTAGTGCTGCCTGTTTCCCTGCCTTTGAGTTTATAGGAGGCCATTTTGATGATGATAGAGTTCTGTTCTGCTGAATTTTATAAGCATGTCTTCCTGGCTTGTACATGTCCATACTGCACTATGATTGTGAGAGTGCATACTTAGCACTGTCATATTGCCTGCTAAGGTTAGAATAGTAGTGAAAAAACAAAACAAAACAAAACACATCAACTCTGGCCTTGCATATGGGTTTTGTTTATGTCCTACTGGGACATACTTGAGCAAGGGTATTTAACAGAATGAAGCCAGTTAGCCTGCTGGGACTTGGGAAAGCCTCTGTGCTTTGTGTTCTACCTGCAACATCGACAACCTGGGACTGTTACAGTAAGTAGATGTTCAACCACAGACTGAATGTTGTGGCCCCCCTAATTCATATGTTAAAGGCTTAATCCCTAATGTGGCTATATATGGAGATAAGGCATCTGAAGAGATGATCTAGGTTAAATGAGGTCATAAAGGTTGGGCCTTAATCTGATAGGGTTGGTGCCCTTAGGAGGAGAGGGAGAGACACCAGAGCTCTCTCACTCTACCACCTGAGGACACAGCAAATGGCAGCCATCTGCAAGCCAGCAAGGGGACCCTCACCAGGAACTGAATCTGCTAGCACCTTGATCTTGGACTCCCAACCTCTAGAAATGTGAGAAATAAATTTCTGTTTTATAAGCCACACAGTCTGTGAAAGTTTTTTAAAAATCCTCACCCAAGGATATGTGTATGGATTTAGAGAAGGGAGAGAGAGAGAGGCAGAGAGAGAGACATTGATGTGAGAGAGAAACATTGTTTGGCTGCCTCCCATGCATACCCTACTGGGGATCATACCCACAACCTAGGTATGTGCTCTGACCAGGGACTGGAACCTGCAACCTTTGGTGTACAGGACTGTGCTCCAAATAACTGAGCCACCCAGCCAGGGCTATTCTATGCTATTTTGTTATGGCAACCTGAGCTAAGACAAGAGTCTTCCTCACAGATCTCCTTTGGCTGAGCTTGTGGTCCCATACTAATGATTGCAGTAATCCTGTCACAACAACAGGGCTGGTGGGCTATGGTGAGATGCCCTCTGACCTTCAAAATTCCTGGCCTAGTGATGCCACTCATTCATATCAGGGTGGGGCAAGACAGAGACTGTCCCCATATCAGGCTGGCAGAACTGTGGCATCTTTCACAAGTAACTTGGCAAGGTTTCTGCTCACTCCCTATCCAGGTACTGAGCACATCTTGGCACAGAGGTTACATTCACCTGGGGGTCACTCATCCAACATGGGTTGGGCCAGTGGATTATGGAAAGGGAAGATGGCTTTCCTGGCTCCAGCTGAGGCACCACATTTTCATTCTTCAGCTTCTTTATTGGTAATGAGGGAGTGGCAGTCACCATTCTGACTGTAACCCTTCTGCCTCTACAAAATACCCAAAGATGAACATCTTGAGTGGGAGTGGACAGGTGACAGCCTTATGTACCTGTGCCTGGGTGGAGTAGTGCATCTAAATGATGTCTTTGGTTGTTCACAGCTGCAATGCGTAGTGTCTAAGTGTGGAAAGACAGATTGTCCCTGAAGTATCTTCCTGACACCACTTTTATGAAGTATGTGATCTTGGGCATGTCACTCAACCTCTCTGAGTGCCAGCTTCTTCCTGTATGAAAAAAGTCATCACAGCACCAGCTCCTAAGTGTTAGTAACAGAAGGGAAAAAGACCATATGTCCTAAAGGCTCTGAGCTTAGAGTCTGGGATATACCAAATGCCTAAGTGGAATTATAAATTTATACCCATGCGACTCTTGAAAGTATGTACATGTAAAAAGAAAAAAGGTTACTTTGTAAGGTGATGTAACAGCTCTGTTCTTGCTCATGAACCTCCATTCCAAAGGAGGAAGCAAGCTTTACCCTTGCTAATTGATAAGTGCCTATATATCATCAGGTTACACTCTCCCTATCAGACCTAAAGGTAAATAACACCCTTCCCCACACTGCTTTCCAAGACTGCATCCCAGACAAGCCTTGGTCTCCCTACCACCCTTGCTATCAGTGAGTTTTCACGCCTCCATCATCCTGAGCTACTCCAAGGCTCTCAGACAGCAGAGAGTGAGACAGGGTTCTCAGCTTTCAGCTTCCCTGAACCACCTTCAGATGTTCCCCAGTCTGCAGATAGCCCTCAGGGACTCTAGACCCATGTGTTTACTTCTCCATTGTCTTTCCTTTTTCTTCCATTCTTTTGGCTTAAAACAGACTGGAGGACAGGGAGAAGGAAGCACTTTTCAGCTCTGTTTCATCATATCCTGAGTTACTGCTATACCTAGCATCTAAGAAAATGGGCTTGGTTCTTAATTAAAAATATCTTATTGTTTATGATATTGCAGCTGCCAAATTTCCCCCTTTGTGCTCTCCAACTATCCTCCGCCACTCCCTCAGTCAATGCCTACATATTGTCCACGTCATATTTCATGCATATATGTTCTTTGCTAATTCTTTCACCTTCTTTCAACCAGTCCCCACCTCCCTTCTTCCCTCTTACAGCTGTCAATCTCTTCCAAGTTTCTATGCCTCTGATTCTATTTTGTTCATTAGTTTATTTAGATCATTAGATTCCACATATAAGTGAGATCATATGGTATTTATCTTTCATTGACTGGCTTATTACACTTAGCATAATAGTCTCCAGGTTCATCCATGCTGTCACAAAAGGTAAGAATTCCTTTTTTAGTGCTGTGTAATATTCCACTATGCAAATTTATCACAGCTTTTTAAAATCTTCGTACACCTTTATTTCCTCCTTTTTAATTTTTTTTAACTTTTTAAATTTTTTTGTCTATTATTTTTTCAGGTTATTCCTAGGTATTTTATTCTTTTTGAAGCAATTGTGAATGGAATTATTATCTTAATTTCCATTTCTGTCAGGTCATTATTGGCATATAAAAATGCAACTGGCCCTTTTTGGGAGGAAGATGGCAGCGTGGTAGGAGGGAGCAGATTCTACTTCCCCCTATGCATGGGAGAAAATCCTAGACAATCTATTGAGGAAGAGCAAACAGCCAACATTATCACAACATATATGAAAATAGGAGATCTCAAACTGTAACAGACATTGAAAAACCCGACGGTAAGGAGACTACTTCAGGATAATAAGGGCCCAGGGATCAGTGCGGGGACCAGGGAGGTAGCAGCTCCAGACCCTGTGCTCCTGGGTCTGCCTCAGGGCTCCCGGGAGAGAGCTGGGTCAACTGCTCCCTCCCAGGCCAAACAAGGACTGAGCAGCACTGGAGGAGGCCGGTTTACTGGAGGGCACAGAGAGGGGAGTGAGGACAGAGAGGCACCCACACAGGGACTGTGAGGAGCCATGCATAGCCATGGTGAGAGTGTGCACCCCAGCCTGTGCAACCACGGGCGCCTGGCTGTGTGATCAAGGGCGCCCATCTGTGCATCCATGCCCCCCAACCTGGAGAGAGTGTGGTTTTGTGGAAGACTCGGAAACCACAGCTGTGAAAAAGGAAAAGGCATGGGCGCTCCCCGGGACCTATGATACCCAGGCAGTGAAATTTGGGGAAGTGGTCGACCCTTGGGATCCACAGAATGCACACCCGTGAACACGGAAAAGGCGCAGGTGCTCCACGGGACATCAGAACCCATGGAGGTGAACTCCCAGATCAAGCTTAGGAGCACCTAGACTCCACACACAGGACCCTTCAGAGAGGCACCAGACGGGCTCTGGGGAGAATGCGCGGCCAGCCCTAGGAACAGTATGACAGAGGCTGACTGAGTTCTGAACAGGAACAGAGAAAACCTGTCTCCAGTAGCTCCTTAGCCTGCTGAAGCCAGCTAGAAAAACATGTTTGGCCAGTCTGAAACCAACAATACGTGTTTTTTGTTTGTTTGTTTTTTGTATTTGTTTTTGTTTTGTTTTGTTTCTTTCAATTATTTTTAAAGTAACCTTTTATCTTTTAATTCTTATTATTTTTAGATCTATCAATTCTTTATGCTTCTCTTTCTGTCATTCTAGTGTTGATCCTTCTCCCTTTCTTTCCAAATTTTTCTCTTCTTCTTCTTCTTTCAATCTTCTGCTTTGTTCCTTTTTTTTGAACCTGCAAGTAATTGCATAATAGTATTATCATTATTTCATTATTCTTACACATTTTATTTTAATAGTATTTTATATTCCTCTTCTTTCTGAATACTCTTCTTTGCTTGGTGGGTTATATTGTATCATTTGATAGGTTTCCCATGTTATCTCATTCATAGCGTATTGCTAATTTACTTTCCTTCAATTGTGTTCCATTACTACACTACTCAAGGCTCTATACTCCATATATGTGTTATCTAGATCTCATAGATTCAATCATAGAATTGATGCTCTAATATTACTGTAAATAATAGCTATTCCATACAATTGTAAATACTTCACAACAACCATCCCAGATCTAAGCCCACTTCACACCTTCCTGAACTCTATTACTATACTGGTTAACTTTATTCTCTCACACACTTCACCTATTTACTACTCTTTACTCTCACCCTACCTCAGAATCTGTCCTCCCACATCCTCACTGCTTTCTAGAGGCAACTCACAATCCTTTCCTTCCCAACAAGAGTCTTACCTTCTTCCCATTCTTTCTAAAAAGTGGCTAGTGGGGTGGAAGACCACAATTAACACTATACACAGCCAAAGGATCCCCTATCTCCTCTCTACTGGCTGCTACTGTAAATATCATAGAATACTCTCTCCTGTCTTCAACCATTTTCCCTTATCCCTCCAACTGACCACAAAAAAGAGTAGGTGGAAACTGTGAACACCTGGATACCCGAAAGAGACTGCAACACTGAATCTCACAGGAATTCTACCACAGAGGTTCACACCATAAACCCAGGGAGCCAGAACAGATCAATTAAAGAAGCTGAGGCTAGCAAGAAGAGTCTTATGAACAATGAGAAGACAAAGAAACAATCCCCAAGTGAAGGGAAAGGAGGAAGCCCCAGAAAGAATGCTAAATGAAATGGAGGCAACTCAACTGTCAGATTCTGAGTTCAAAGCAATGATTATCAGGAAGTTCAATGAACACACAATGAGCTACCAGAAATGATAGGGAAACTATAATGAACTCACTGCAAACTATATCAACATGAAAAAGGAAATAGAAACTATCAACAAGGGCAAAGAGGAAATGAAGAGTACAATTTCTGAACTGAAGAACACAGTAGAAGGAATGAAAAACAGGATCGATGAAGCAGAAGATCGGATCAGCAAACTGGAGGACAAAGTAGAAAAAAGCACCCAGAAAGAGCAAGAACAGGAAAAAAGGCTCAGAAAAAATGAAGCAGGATTAAGAGAAATGCAAGACAACATGAAATGTAAAATTATCGGCATAATAGGTATACCAGAAGGAGAAGAAGAGCAAGGAATAGAACACCTATTTGAAAAAGTAATGATGGAAAAATTCCCTAATTTGATGAGAGAAAAAGTCACACAAATCCAAAAAACAGAGAGTCCCAACGAAGAGGAACCCAAACAGGACCTCCTCAAGACACATCATAATTAAAATGGCAAAATTTCAAGACAAAGAGAGAATCTTAAAGGCAGCAAGGGAGAAACAGGAAGTAATGTACAAGGGAGCCCCAATAAGGCTACAGCTGAATTCTCAACAGAAACTCTCCAAGCCAGAAGAGAATGGCAAAAAATAATCCAAGTGATGAGAACCACAGGTTTGCAACCAAGGCTACTTTACCCACCAAGGCTCTCAATCAAGACAGAAGGCCAAATAAGAAGCTTCCCACCCAAAAGAAGTCTAAAAGAATACATGTCCACCAAACCAGCGCTGCAAGAGATGCTAAAGGGACTGCTTTAAGGAAAGGAAGGAAAAGAGAGACAGAGAGAGGATCACACGTACGAAAATGGCAATGAATAACTACCTACCAATATTAATCTTAAACAAATGGATTAAATGCCCCAATCAAATGACATAGAATATCTGAATGGATAAAAAAGCATGACCCACTCATATGCTGCCTACAAGAGACCCACCTCAG
>JAPYXV010006086.1:0-10042 GCA_028533065.1 Trachops cirrhosus | reverse complement strand
ATGGACAACAGTATTGTGATTGCAGGGGGAGGGAGTATAAGGGGACTAAATGGTAATGGAAAAAGCAATAAATGAAGAAAGAAAGAAGGAAGGAAAGAAGGAAGGAAGGAAGGAAGGAAGGAAGGAAGGAAGGAAGGAAGGAAGGAATGAAGGGAGGGAGGAAAGAGGGGAGGGAGGCAGGAAGGGAGGGAAAGAGAAGAAAAGAAAAGAGAAGAAAAGAAAACTAAGAAAATAAAATTGAGTTAAAAAATGGTGAAAGTAGTGCCAAGGGGCCTGGAGCACTGTGGCAGAGAACGCACAAATCCAGCAGCTCAGCCTCTAGACAAACCAGTACAGGTGGCCACTTAGGATCAGGTATAAGGGCCTACACCCTGCAGGGGTCTACAGTGCCTCAGACAGGCATTCACAAGGACTAAATTTCCTTCACACTCACCAAAATTGTTACCAAAGACCCTCTGCCTGATGCACAAACAAGCCAATAGGATGGCACCAGCTTTTGAGAGAAGAAAAGGCTTTTATTTGCGAATCAACTAGCAAGGAGACAGGAGGCATGGCTCAAATCTGGCTCCGTGATTAGGGTTCAGAGTGTGCAGTTAAGGGTTCAAAAGTGTTACTCATGAGTGATGTTTCACAAAGTTACTCCAAAGCACTGCATTCGAGGTTTAAACTTTGGTTCTGGGTCTTGTTAGAAACAGAATAGGACCAGTTTTAGCTGGTTCTGCAGTTAGACCTTTACCAGAAAAATACAAGAGAAATATTGAGATGAGAGGCACCATGGGGTAGTTTATAAAAACAGTCATGGAGGCAAGGAATCAACAGATCTACATCTCATTTTGAGATCATCTCATTTGTTATTTATCAACTGTGTAACCTTGGGCTAGAGACTGCCTCTCACTGAACCTCTGTTTCTTATTATTAAAAAAGAGGAGATTCAGCTAAATTAGTAACTTTTAAAACTTTTGACCATGACTCGTAGTAAGAAATAAATTTTATATTACAATCAAGTATATATATGAATATATATCTAAATAAAATTTCCTGATATAATAATTTATCTTTTGTGCATAAGATGCACTTTAATATTTTTACTCTATTCTCTTTATAAGAATATCACTAGTTATGACCTATTAAATTAACTTCATGATTTAAAATTGAAAATACAGTTGCAACAGACTATAAATAATCCATAAAGAACTGTCTAGAATTCCATGACTCTAAGTAAGGAACTAATCTTACTGAGGGCAACAACAGACCTAGCCAAACATTAAGCATGGTCTACTAAAGAGAAGGGTTAAGAGTGAAAGGAAATTGACATATTTGGAACAAAGTAATATATTAATGACAAAAGAAAGTCAACAAGAATTTTAAACTTAGCTATATAGATGTGTATGTTTGACTCTTCATTAAAGGAGACAAGAATCAGGGGTACTAGTGAAGGATATTGAATACCTGGGCAATTGGTAAGGACAACTTTCTCTAGGAGGGACACTGAAAATTGTCTTTTTTAGGATTCATTCTTTTCTAAATTCCTTGCAAACACAGATTGCTTCTATCCACACATAATCTCTTTTCACAGGTATAACATAATTGATTGAGGAAGAGTACATTCCTTAGATTACACTCTGGACACCTTGATTTAAATTAGTATATAAATTACACAATTTAGTCATCCATTTATGAAGTGTTGCTTTGATTTTTATTATTATCAGTAATATATAATCTTTCATATTTAGGGAGAACTATTATCTTAAGCTTTGGGAGATTCATTTTTTTAGCCACTAGACAAGTGTTTGTTGAGTATCTCCTGGAGGCTAAACCCTCTTCTAGGTGCTGGAAATGCAATAATAGCTAAGGTCTTTATTCACATGGAGCCCTTGAAGCCATTATATGCTACAATCCATATGCTGCAGGCAGAGCTCACCTAATTTATGAAATGATCAACATAAGGTGCTTGGTCGAGGAAACTGATCTTAGTGGAATACATCTAGTGATAGTGAGGAAAAGCAGATAAAGACAATGTAAAATGCATTGTATGTAAAGTACAGCATTGGAAATATAGTTAATAATATTGTAATAACTATGTATGGGTCCAAATGGGTATTGAAAATACAAAGGAGAGATATTTTGTAAAATATGTGAATGTCCAAGCACTATGTTGTACACCTGAGACTAATATAAAATAATAGTCAATATCAACTGTAACTGAAAAATTAGAAAAAGTTAAAAGATCCCCTGTTCCCTTTGGACAGGAGAGGGGAAGATTGTTGCTTTGGAAGCTGCTGGCTGCCACACAAGTGGTGCTATCCTTTGGATGAAGTCAACACTATGGATGTAGTAAAGAAATGACCTTTGATAATATTGGTGAGTTAGCTAGATAAAGCCTCATGCAAAACTCATCCTTCTTTTGGACCATGTAGTTACATGGTTCAATAAATTTCTTTACTTATATTTAAAAATTAACCAGAGAGCCCTGGCTGGCATGCCTCAGTGGATTGAGTGCTGGCCTACTAACCAAAAGTTTATAGGTTCAATTCCTAATTGGGGCACATGCCTTGTTTGCAGGCCAGCTCCCCAGAAGGGGGTGCACAAGAGGGAGCCAACCACACATTAATGTTTCCCTTCCTCTCTTTCTCCTTCCCTTTCTCTGTCTTTAAAAAAATAAATAAACATCTAAAGAAATAAAAAATTAAAATTAACCGGACAGCTTATTAGAAATGCAGACTCCCATGAACCACATGAGAAATTAGATACTCTGGGGGTGAGAGCCACAATTTATTATTATTATTATAGCCACAATTATTATTAATATGCCCTTCAGAAGTTTCTGGTAGACACACAAGTCTGAGAAACACAGGTATAGATAATTCTGCTCTTTTTTTTCCCCTTAACTGTTTTACTTTGTTTCATGTTTCAGTCCACAAGCTACTTTAAATTCCTTGGGGAAATGACAGGATATAAACCTACATAAATATGTATTAAATGAACTGTCTCTCTTGCTACAAAGAAGCATCAAATTGGAATAGAATTCCTTCCTACAAACATCTTCAGTAACTCCAAAATCCAATTCAGCATAAGTTCTACTTTCAAAAATGTAGGCCCTTTGCCTTGTTACCATTTAAATTTCTTTCACCATCCAAGATGGTAGTTGAAAATAGATTGCACTAAAAAATTGAAGTTGTAAGTCAGGTATGACTCTTATTTAGTTCATACTGCCTAATGCTGTTCCATTACATTAACTTCTATTTCCTAAGCTTCCTGTCCCCCAACCCACCAATCCTTCTTCACTGAAACTTTCTTTGGGATCCACCAAATAATAAATAGCATGCCTAAATACACTCAGGTGTCTTGAAGGAGCATCTGATTATAGATGCTATCTTTGCCCAAACTGCTTTTGGTTATTAGACTTCTGGGCCTTGCACAGAGGCCTGTTGTCTGCACATACACCTCCAGCCCAGCCACCTGCAATAAGAGCACAAATAAAAGCACAAAATACTCAGTCCCTAGCTGGTCCAGGTAGAAAGGTCCTTAAATTGGAAATCTCTCTGGAAATGTATAAGTCCATCAGTGATGTTATGCCCTGAAAAATCTGCTAACAAATTAAAGGTCTGAAAGGTTAAGTGTCAGTTTGACAAGCATGTGTCAAAAAGGAAGGCACATGGCAAAAGAGTACCCTCCTGACTCTGCCTGTGGGGGGTGGTTTAGGCAGCATCAAATTACAGGATTTGGAACAAGTTTAACACAAAGGAAAACAGTATAACATGTGGCAGACACAGACCTGCAGAGATGAAAACAGCTAATAAAACGGCTGTGTAAAGCCAGTGGAAATTCCTTCTCTACTCAGATCTCACTAGTGTTACAATAATAAGCAATTATAACATCCCCTTTGCTTGTTGCACAACATGAGATAATCAGAAACAAATGGATGAGCTGGAGAAAACCTTCGCAGGCAGAGCAATTTCCAACATCCAGTCAAGCAGCAGCAAGAAGCATGGTGAAAAAAACACTGACCTGGAAATTACTCCACCAAATACATTTTAATATCATGTCCTTAACTTTTACTGAAGATCAGTATGACAAATGACCATGTGAAAAATATTTTTTATGTTTAATAAGTCCTCTATTTTAAAAACACATATACACAATCTCAACACTTATTGAATAATTATTAGAAAGCAGACACTGTGTTAAGATTTTTTACCTATATTACTTTATTCAATCCTCAAAAATACTCTATGAAAGATGTATTACTATCTTGATTATTGTAAATGAGGAAACTGAGATGTAAAGAGGACATACAGTATATGATGTGGCTAGAGTTTTAGTATATCTCTGCCAACACCAAATTCCATGTTATTATCTACTTTGTTTTGCTGTGTATAGATGTTCTCTGTATATGAATTCACAAGATTGTTCAGAGTTTTATATTATGAAGAAGGGTACTTCCATTGGCTCCTTGAGATGTATGTCTTTATCGGATAGTAAGACTGACATAACAAAATATACTTACCCCTTTTTGCTTTGTCTTATTAGAAATTCAAAGCTAAAGTTTATACTGTTTTGGGAACTACCTTTTTTACTAGTTTCTGATTTTCTCTGTCCTTCCCTTGTCTGTACATAACTCACGCTCTTTTCTAATTGGTTTTTTTTTGTCTGCCTCTCTTATTGTAAGCTGCACAAACACATTTTGGAAGTATATATAATATAAATAAGTAATTTCACTTGATGGGTTGGGTAAAGTGAGTATCATCCATTAGGTATCTTGTAAAGATTTAAGGTTTCCTTAAATTACACAAAGGAATACTACCCAGCAGAAAGAAAGAAGGAGCTCCTATCCTTTGTGACAGCATGGATGGGACTGGAGACCATTATGCTAAGTGAAATAAGCCAGGCAGTGAAAGATAAATACCATATGATCTCACCTATAAGTGGCACCTAATCAACAAAACAAACAAGCAAGCAAAATACAACCAGGGACATTGAAGTAAAGAACAAACTGATAGTGACCAGAGGGGAGAGGTGAGGGGGATAATGGGGGAAAAGGAGGGAAGGGTCATCAAGGAATGTGTATAAAGGACCCATGGACAATGGCAGTGTGGGGAAGGATTGAAGGTGAGAGGTGAAGATGGGTGGGGCAGGGTGGGAAGTGGTGGTGGGGAAAATGGAGACAAGTGTACTTGAACAACAGTAAAAAAAATGTAGACAACCATTAAAAATGATTTAAGATTTCTCCAGATATTTTTTTTGCATTGTTTTTAAATTTTAAGTATATTAATACAGACTCATGATTACTCTTTTCAAATGTTAGGGAAATGTGTAAAGTGAAAAACAGAACTCTTCCTACCCCTGATCTCTAATTCTCACTCTTCATAAGTAGCCACTATGAGTTCTTATGTATCCTCTGAGAAAAGTTCTATGCACAAATTTATAAAGAAACATATACATGTTAACTTGGTTAGCTATTGTTGAATAGCAATATTACCAAAAACTTAGTGGCTTAGAACAACATACATTTATTATCTCATAGTTTCTGTGAGCTAAGGGTCTGGGCATAATTTGACTGAGTCCTCTGCTTAAGGTATCACAAAGCTATAACCAATGTGTTTGTTGGGGTCATGGCCTTATCTAAGGCTTGACTGAGGAAGGCTCTCCATCCAAGCTCATGTGGTTGTTGGCAGAATTTTTTTATGGATTGTGGGACTGATGACTTTAGTTTTCTGTTGGTAGTCAGCCAGAGGCTGCCCTCACTTACTTGTCCCATGGTTTGTTTTACTCTATTTGGGATACCTTAATTAAATTGCCATAAATTAGATACGTTATAAGCAACACAAATTTATTTGTCATAGCTCTAGAGACCAGGAAGTCTAACAAGGCGCCAACAGATTTGGAGTCTTCTGAAATCCCACTTTCTGCTTTATAAACAGCATCTTTGCCTGTGTCTTCACATGGTGAAAGGAGCAAGGAAGCTAGCTCACTGGGGTGTCTTTTATGGGGGAATATATTCTAATCATGAGGGTTACACCCTCATGACCTAATCACCTGCCAAAGCCCTAACTCCAAATACCATCATCTTGGGGGATAGGGTTTCAACATAAAAATTTTGCAAGCACAGAAACATTCAGTCCATAGCATCACCACAATATGGCTGCCTGCTTTCTCAAAAACTGCTAAGGAGAGCACATCCTCTCACAAGATAGACTTTACAATCTGATGTAATGTAATTATGTACATGTAATCAGCTACATCCCACAGCCTTTGCCATATTCCATTGATAAGAAGCACAATATAAGTTTTGCCCATAATTAAGAAGAGGAGATTACACAAAGGCTTCATTACCAGGAGACAGGGATCATCTCAGCCACTTTGGAGTCTGCCAGTCACAATTATGTTTCACAAAAATTAAAAGAGAATTATGATCCCTATTCTGTTCTATATCTTGCCTGTTTTACTTTAAAATATATCTTCCATATTTTCTCGCATAGAGATAAGCCTTATACTTTTTAATAAGCCTCACATATTCCACAATACAAATATACCACAATGATTTAACTTGTCCCTGTTTGAATGACACTGACATCAACTCCATTTATTGCTTTGATTAATATTGTAAATAGACATTTTTGTATATGTGTTATTGGGTACTTAGTGAATATATACATAGATAAAATTTTAGAAGTGTAATTTCTGTTTCAAAGGTATACGAGGTCTGTCCAGAAAGTATCAAGCCATGTACTATGAAAAATAGAGGCATTTATTGAAGAAGATACATGATACAAGAAACATTGTCCATGGGACAATGACACCTCAGTCCCCTTCAAAGTAGGCACCTTGGAACCTCACACAGCTCTCCCAATTGCCATCAGCTTCCCCTGTCATATTTTCCCAAGTCTCATTGATGGTCTGAACTCTCTTTCCTATCGAAGGTGATTTTAGTTTGGGGAAAAGCCAAAAGTCACAGGGCACCAAGTCTGGGCTTTAGAGGGCTGAGTCACCTGGGTCATTGGGTGTTTTGCCAAAAAAATTCTGCACAAGATGAGAAGCATGAGTTGGTGCATTTTTGTGATGAGGCTGCCAATTACCCATTCACCAGTCGTCCATAGCTGCGACCTTCTGAATCATCCAAATAGTTCCCACTGAGGAACGTTCAAGCTCAACACAAAATTGGATGCAGATTTGTTGCTCTACCCACTCAGTCTTTTTGAATGTGACAACCACACAGTGCACGTGCTCATTCAATGGCATCTACCATCCCCACTGACTAGTACAGTGAAGTCATCATTGTTCACGCATGCACATTCCAGTCCACTCTCCTTGGCTGCCAGGTTACATCCATGTCATGCAAACCATTCTTGTCATATTAACAATAGCTTGATTTTTCCAGACAGACCTCGTATACTTTAAAATTTTTGGTGAACAAAATACGAAGTAAGCCAACTCTAAATATAATCAAACACTTTAATATTTGCAGTCTGATGGTTTAAAAATGGTGTTATATTTCTTTAAACTCAAGAAATACATTCTTGGGTGAGGCTTAAAAATTTTTTAAATTAAATTTTAAAAATTAAAAAATAAAAATGTTATTTTATTTGCATTTCTTTAAATGGAAGATGGATAATATCTTTACATGATATAACACACTTATTTTTTAAATTTTTTGAAGTACCTTTTCTCATTTTTTATTTCATCTTTTTTCTTATTCATTTATAACAGCTCTTTGTATATTAAGAAAATTACACTTCTGTAATATATATTACATTTTTTAGTTTTTCATTGGCCTTCTGATTTTGATTATGATATTATTTTTCTAAAAAATTTTAAATTTTAAGTAGTTATATTTATCTTTTTCAATACAGGCACCCAATGTACCTTCTTATACTGATTTGGTTTGATTTACTTTCTTATAGCTTTGATCCATTTGTACCTTATCTGATGTAAAAAGTAAAGTAGAAATTTAACATTTTTTACCACAATGGCTGTCCCGTTCATCTTAATCCAATTTATTTATTAATCTATCTTCTCTCTACTGATAAACTGAAAGACATGAAGATAAGTAATTTAAATGTCAGTGAATTCACCTTTGTAGTTCTTAAAAAACTCAAGTGTTTACAAGAAAACACAGATAGGTAGTTTAATAAATTCAAGAACAAAAATCAACAAACAAAATAAGTACTTTCCAAAAAGTATTAACTTTAAAAAGAAGCAAATAGGAATTCTGGAGATAGAACTTAACAAAAGAGAAAAAGAACAAATGAGTGAGCTTAGGAAATGGAGCTGACCAGATGAAGGAAAGAATTAGTGATATTGAAGATCGAAATCTAGAAATGACCCAGAGAAAAAAAGAGAAAGACATGAGCAAAAGAAGATGACAGAACTTTATAAGAATTATCTGACTCTATCACAAAAACAATATAAAACAACAGGCATACCAGAAGAAAAAGAGAGGGAGAAGAAAATGGAGAGACTTTCCAAGCAAATCATTGACAAAAACTTTCTAAGACCATGGAAAGAGCTAGATCCTCAAATTCAAGAAGCAAATAGGACATCTAACTATCTCAATCCAAAAAGGCCTTGTCCAAGGCACACTATATTAAAACTGCCAAAAACTAAAAACATGGAGAGAATTCTCAAGGCAAATGGGAAAATACAGTACCTATAAAGGAAAGTCCATTAGGTTATCATCAGATTTCTCAGATAGAACCCTACAAGCTTGGAGACAGTGAAATCAAATATTCAAACTACCAAAAAAGAAAAATTATCAGCCAAGAGGAATATATCCTGAAAAGTTATCCTTTAGATATGAAAGAGAGATAAAGACTTTTCTAGTCATACAGAAGCTGAAGGAATTTATCACCAGAAGACCTCCATTGCAGGAAGTACTCAAGGGGGTTATCCTATCTGAAACAAAAAATAAAAGGTCACAACACTATGAATAAGATCACCAACAGGAAGACAGAAGCAACATATTACAACCCTTTTTTAGAATAAGGTATTATACACTTAAATATCACATAAAGGTTAAAGGAAGTAATAACATTAAAAAGAGGAAGAATACAGTAACTACTGCAATTCAGAAATTAACTCACAGTGTACATAGGGATGATTTGTGACATAAAAACATAAAAGACGGGGGTAAAGATCTGAATTTTCAAAGGAGGATGGAGATCAGATGCATTGAGAAGAAAAAGGGCTACTGTGCATATGAAACATTTTCTTACATAAACTTAATGATAACCACACACAAAAAACATCCCAAAAGTAAGACAAATAACTTAAAAAAAGGAAGAACAGGAAAAAACTATGGAATGCCACCAAATAAATACAACAGACAAAAACACAAGAGATAAAATGGCTATAGGAAATTCTCACACATCAATAATTACTGTAAATGCAAGTGGACTGAATTTACCAATAAAGAGGCACAGAGGAGTAGATTAGATAAAAAAATACAAAACCCAACCCTATGCTGCCTTCAGGAGACATATCTAAATGGCAAATACATGATTCAGAGCACCAAAATATATAGACCAACTACTAACAGAACTAAAGGGAGAAACAGACCAAAACACAATCATAGTTGGGGAACTTAAAACTCTATTGACAGCTCTAGACAGATCATCCAAACAGAAAATCAACAAAGAAATATCAACTTTAAACCACACATTAGACCAATGGACATAATTGATATTTATACAGCCTTCATCCCAGAACATCAGTTTATACATTCTTTTCCAGTACACACGGAACATTCTCAAGGACAGGTCATATGTTGGGTCACAAAACTAGTCTCAACAAATTTGAGGAGATTGAAATCATACCAAACATATTCACTACCACAATGCTTCAAAATTAGAAATCAACTGCAAAAAGGAAGTAAAGAAGCTCACAAATATGTGGAGATTAAAGAACATACTACTAAAAATGCCTAGGTCAAAGAAGAAATACAAGATGAGAGCAAATAAATAGAGAGACAAATGAGAATGGCAATATGACACATCAAAACTTCTGGGATGCAGCAAGAGCAGTAATAAGAGAGAAATTTATATCT
>JAPYXV010006085.1:0-10043 GCA_028533065.1 Trachops cirrhosus | reverse complement strand
CGGCCTGGCCCTGAGTGCGGCCCCCCAGCCCGAGCCCCGCAGGTGCCGCCTGACGCCACGGCAGAGCACGAGTCTTTCCCCCACGTTCAGGCGAAACGTGGTCTCAGCGGAGGCTCCGTGTGCGGAACATTGGGGACGTGGTTTCTGGGAAAACTCGTGGTGTCTTTTCTACAACTCCCGTGGCCTGAGCGCCGTGGGCTCCGGCCCCACGGAGCCTCTGCAGCAGGACCGTCCATGGGGCTGAGGTGGGGCCCCGGGCGGACGGGCAGCAACTGAATGAGCCAGAGCCCAAGTTCACTGCCTGCCGTTGACCCGGCGCCACCTCGGGAGAAAGTACTGAGCAGAGGACTTGCAAAGATGACAAAGATGCGCGTGCCACTGTCCCTAATGCGTCACCTTCCCCTCGGGGAAGTATTTCAGGCTGCTTCTGTTTCAGAGCGCAGGCCTGTGGTCAGCAGGAACAGCCAGAGCCTGAGCTCGCAGAAGTCAAGTCCAGGCACCAGGAGCGGCCCCGCTCGACCCCTGCACATCTCCTGCCCCGGCTCTCCAGCCGGAAGGGGGAGGGGGCCGCCAAGCACCTTCGCTTCACGTCGTGTGGGGCGATCGAGGCTCTTCTCGGTGAAAGGCAGTTGCTCCGGTGAGGTTTCCGTGTTTCCTTGTGAGATTTACGTCCCACTTGAGAAAAGATTTGAGAGGAAAAAATAAACACCTCAAGTATGACCAGAGGTCTCGTTGGGTTGCATTGTTAAAGGAACAGTGGTTGGAGGGAGCAGGAGCTACCTGGCCAGGTCCCGCACCAGGTGTGACCCCGCCAGGTGTGGATGGGCGTCATCAGGAGCGCAGGTGCTCGAGCGGGCCCTGCTAGGGGGTGCGTGTCGCTGCCTCGCCGGGCGGTCACTGGGATTGAGTGAGCGAGCGTTTGGAGAGTGCGTAGGAGAACACCTGGCGTCCGGCCGGCGCTCACAGGGCTGAGCGATGCACGCCCTCCCGAGCCGAGGCGTCCCGGAGCGGCAGAGACCCACCGGCGGGCCTGGCCTCGCATGCACACTCCCTACACGCACACTCCCTACACGCCCACTCCCTACACGCACACTCCCCACACGCACACTCCCTACACGCACACTTCCCAACACACCCTGGAGACGGTTCTGAGAGTTCGGGTTCCGGACAGACAGAGCCACGTTCCTACTGCTACGGCCACGGTCGCCTTTTAATTTATTTTAGCAATTAAACAAGAGACTTCCAAAGGTACTCGGGATGGAGGCCAAGAGCCGACAAAGCGAGGCTGAAGGACGAGGAGAGAGTCTGCTTTCCGTCCGTGGTCCCAGGGCGGGGAGCGCGCAGTCAGGACGAGGCTTCCCGGCCACTCCCTCTCTGCCCGGAGGCGCCCTGGGGGGCCGCGCGGTCCACGCAGGAAATGCAGCCCACTGGATCGGACAAAGACGAAGAGACACCTTTCTTTCACGGTGCAGAACACCGGTTAAAAAGGAAAAGCAATTTTGCTAATCATACAGAGTCTGCATTTAGTTCTAGGAAAAAATATGACTAAAACTAGTCAGAAGGTAACTTCAGAGGGATTCTTCGATGTAGAAAAGAAGTTTGGTGCACAGAGGTGTGAATACTGAATGGTTTATTAATGTTTGTCTTTTTTAAAGATTTTATTTATGTTTAGAGAGGGGAAGGGAGGGAGGAAGAAAGGGGGAGAAACATCAGTGTGTGGTTGCCTCTCACGCGCCCCCTACTGGGGACCTGGCCCGCAACCCAGGCCTGTGCCCTGACTGGGAATCGAACCGGCGACCCTTTGGTTCACAGGCCGGCGCTCAGGCCACTGAGCCACACCAGCCAGGGCTCAGCGTGTGCTCTGTAAGAGCACTCAGCTGCCTCCCTGGGTCCACACTCTGACGACCAACCGTCCTCCGGGCGCTCAGCAGGCTTCGAGACACACGCGTCCGTCGTCCTCTCCCGCCCGTGGCGGACAGTGGGGGCTGCGGGGCCGGAAGGGGGCATGCCGCCGCCCGTCAGACGAGCCGCCCCAGGAACACGGAGCCGGGGTGCTTCGCCTTCAGCGCGGGCCACTGCACCAGGAAGTAGTCGCAGAAGGGGCGGAGGAGGGTGCCGGACAGGGACAGGCGCTCCACGCGGCAGACGCTCTCCACGTAGACGATGAGCACCTTCTTCACTCCCAGCAGCCCCAGCAGCAGCGCGGAGGCGCACACCGGCACGCACGTCCCCGGTCCGTTGCACAGCACCTGAGAAGTTGGAGGGCCAGTTACAACACAGCACGCTTATCTCAGTGCGGCGTTTTGCAATAAACACAGTCACATGTGAGAAGGGATCCTTTGAGTTTAAAAAATACATTGTATTGATTATGCTGTTACAGTTGTCCCATTTCCCCCCTTCAGTCCCCTGTGCCCTGCACCACCCCTCCCACCCACATTCGCCCACTTTAGCTCGTGTTCATGGGTTGTACGTGCAAGTTCTTTGGCTTCTCCATTTCCCATACTATCCTTACCCTCCCCCGTCTATTTTGTACCTACCAATTATGCTTATTCCCTGTACCTTTTCCCCAATTTCCCCCTCCCAACTGATAACCCTCCATGTGATCTCCATTTCTGTGATTCTGTTCCTGTTTTAGTCATTTGCTTAGTTTGTTTTTATTTTTATTTTTTTAGGTTAGATTGTTAATAGTTGTGAGTTTGTTGTCATTCTACTGTTCATATTTTTGGTCATCTTTTTGTTAGATAAATCCCTCTAACATTTCATACAATAAGGGCTTGGTGATGATGAACTCCTTTAACTTGACCTTATCTGGGAGGCACTTTCATCTGCCCTTCCATTCTAAATGAAAGCTTTGCTGGATAGAGTCATCTGGGATGTAGGTCCTTGCCTTTCATGACTTGGAATACTTCTTTCCAGCCACTTCTTGCCTGTAAGGTTTCTTTTGAGAAATCAGCTGATAGTCTTATGGGAACTCCTTTGTTGGTAACTCTCTCCTTTTGTCTTGCTGCTTTTGATATTCTCTCCTTATCTTTAATCCTGGCTAATATAATTAGGGTGTGCCTTGGTGTGTTCCTCCTTGGGTCCAACTTCTTTGGGACTCTCTGAGCTTCCTGGACTTCCTGGAAGTCTATTTCCTTTGCCAGATTGGGGAAGTTCTCCTTCATTATGTTTTCAATTTCTTGCTCTTTCTGTTCTTCTGGCACCCCCGTGATTTGGATGTTGGAACACTTAAAGTTCTCCCAGACGTTCCTAAGCCTTCTCTCATTTTTTAAAATTATCGTTTCTTTGTTTTGTCCTGGTTGAATGCTTGTTTCTTCCTTCTGATCCAAACCGTTGATTTGAGTCCTGGTTTCCTTCCCATCACTTTTGTTTCCCTGTGCGTTTTCCTTTACTTCACTTTTCATAGCCTTCACTTTTTTCTTCTATTTTGCAACCATACTCAACCAATTCTGTGAGCATCCTGATGATTAACAGTGTTTTGAACTCTGAATCTAGTAAGTTGGTTATCTCTTTGATGTTTAGTTGTATTTTTTCTGGGGCTTTGATCTGTTCTTTCATTGGGGCCATATTTCTTTGTCTCTGTGCGCCTGTTACGTAGTAAGGGGCGGAGCCTTAGGGCGGGACAACCCACAGCCCTGCATTGTGATGCTGTGTGTGTGGGAAGGGTCTGAGAGGGAGCAATGCTGCTTGCTGGGCTCTCGGTGGGCTTTCAGTCACTTCCCCTGCTCCCCATAAGCAAATTGGGTCCTTTTGGTGCTGATTCTGGGTGGGTGAGTTTGTGTACATTCTAGGACCCTGTGGGTCTCTCCAATGGACTCTCCTTTGAGGCTGGAGTTTCTCCCACCGCTGCAACCCCCACAGGTGTTTTCAGTCAGAGGTTTTGAGGCTTTTTCCCCTGCACTGGGACCCTGGGTTGTGTGGTCTGTCTCACTCCCCAGTTGTTCCTCCCGGTTTATCTGTGCACAAATGTGGGACCGCCCGCTCTGCCAGCTGCCGCCCTGCCACATGTCCACTCTGCCCAGCTGCCCGTCTCCGCCTCTCCTGCCCACCTGGGTGAGTGTGTCTTCTTTAACTCCTTGGTTGTCGGGCTTCCATACAGTTTGGTTTTCTGGCAGTTGTGGTTGTTTTGGTTTTTAAATTTGTTGTCCCTCTTTTGGTTGTGCGAAGAGGCACAGTGTGCCTACCCATGCCTCCATCTTGGCTGGAACAGATTTTTTAAGTATTCCTAAGTCCTGAATAATTCTTTGTCAGGATGTGATGTGTAGCCAGCCATGAGCTTTGCAGCCCGTGGGGCTGTGCTGAGCTCTCTCTCTCACCGGCTCTGTGCCCGGGCGCCTATCCTGCGCCGTGGGGCCTGTCGGCACAGTGCCCGCTGCTCAGCTGGCCCTCGCTGGCCGGCTGTGTCGCTCTTCTCTAGCGCTCCACTCTTTCTCACGGCCGAGCAATATTCCATCGCAGGCGTGCGCAGCTGCCGTCTGTCTGCCGTCTGCCGACGGAAGCCCGGGTCGCTCCCATCCCCCGGCTGTTGGGAATGACGCTGCAGTGAACACGAGGGTGCAGGTGTCCTTTCAAATCAGCGTGTTCGTGTTCTTCGGACAGAATCCCAGAAGTGGAATCACTGGATCAAAAGGCAGTTCCATTTTCACTTTTTTGAGGAAATCCCACACTGTTCTCCGCAGCGGCTGCCCCAGGCTGCATTCCCACCCACGGAGCACGAGGGTTCCCTTCTCCCCGAATCCTCGACAGCCCTTGTTGTCTGTTGATTTACTGACGGCAGCTGCTCTGACAGGTGTGAGGTGACAGCTCCTTGCTGTTTATGTTGCATTTCCCTGATGAGAAGTGATGTTGAGCATCTCTTCATGTGTCCATCGGCCATTCTGTGGAGGATTTCATTTCCTCTGCTGTGCAGAACCGTTTTAGTTGGATGTGGTCCGTTTGTTTTTTTTTTACATTTGTTTCCTTTGCTTGAGAGGACTCGTCCAAAACAATACTGCTGAGAGCCCTTTCCTTCCGGGGGCTCCGGCCTCCCGCCCTGCCCTGTGGGCCCTGGAAGACCCTGGCTGCAAGGCCGCACAGGGGCCGGACGGCAGGACGAGGACAGGAGACTGGCTGTGTTGCCCTGTCGGGAGCCGGGCCCCCTTCCGGGGACCCTCCGTGCAGGGACTGAGGTCTGGGGCCGGCAGACCGGGGGCAGAGACACACAGGCGCCGGGCCCCCACGTCCCCTCCTGTCTCAGTGAGGCCCGGCTGCGGTTTCCACGCATGTGAGGACGACCCTACAGCCCGCGGGCCCCTAGGCCTGGCCCCGCCTCCGACAGCCGAGTGCAGGGTTGGCAGAGAGATGCTGGTCTGGCCACGCCGGACCGGCTTTTCAGGTCCTTGCCCTGAGGTGCCGGCACAGCAAGCAACGTGAGGCCAAACTAAGACCTGACGTTTCTGGTCTGGATGGCAAAGCCAGGGCAGCGCTGCGTCACCGGCAGAGATCACGGCCAGGCCGGCCCCCGCTGTTTCCGTGGCTTCCTGGCCGCTGCTGCGCTCTGCCGAGGAAATGGAATCTCAGCGCTTTCCTGTCCTCCGGACACGCGGTCAAGGTGCCGGTTTCCTGCCCTCTGGGCCGTCCCCTGTCCCCACGGCATGGTAGCGCTCTGCGGCCGTTCAGGGCGATGTCTGCTTCCTGCAGCCCAGCGTCTCCCCGCACCGGGCAGGCCGGCGCGGGGCTGGCCGGGGGCGCAGGTCCCCGGGTGGGGGCAGCCTCAGGGCCCCCCATGCTCGTCCCTGCAGGCCAAGGGCAGCCCCGGACCTCTGCAGGCACAGCGCCTTGGTGTGGCGCTCTGCAGAGGGACCCACTGGAACCTGAGGGCAGCCCTCCCGGTGGGCGATGCCACCGTCTTGTTTGGACAAGGAGACGAGGGCGCAGGACATTAGGTGCCGAGGCAAGACCCAACAGCGGAGACTCGGGCCAGCTTCCGGGGGATGGCGGGCGCCGCATCTGGCGTCTGTGTGGGGCGTCCGCACCCACCACCAGGGCCGGCGCTGGCTGGGACTTGCTCCAGGGTGGAGGGGACGCTGGGAGGTAGTTGAGGGTGCAGTTCTGGCAGCTGTTACTAATACTTTATGTTTCCGTGAAGACTCAGTGGCAGACGCACCTGCCACTGGGCTGGGGTGGAGGAGAAAACTTTTCAGCAGATAAAATGGGGAACGGTGACCATGGAAAAACGGGGAATATCCTTTCTGACCAGGAAGAACTGGCTGAGTTCAAAGCTCTCTGCCCATAAGCGGCATTTTCTCCGGGTCCCTGCCTCCTGGGCACAGGCACCTGTGTGGCCCCTTAGGTGGCCCACGCGCAGATGCGTCCCCCGCACTGTAAACAGAGGCTGACGGACTTTTACAGAAGGTCATCTGATTCCTTCATTCTCAGTCCAAAGGATGCATGAGGACACTTGTAAGGTTCTGGCTGTGGCCCCCCCGGGGTGGCTCGGTGGGCTGGGCGTCATCCCACCAAGCGAAAGGTCACTGGTTGGATTCCCGGCCAGGGCACAGGTCTGGGTTGCGGGCTCGGCCCCAGGTCAGGTCTGGACGTGTGTGAGAGGCAACAATCGATGTTTCTCTCTCACACTGATGTTCCTCTCCCTGTCTTTCCCCCTCTCTTCTCCTCTCTCTAAAAGTAAACAAATAAATCTTTAAAGAACTCTGGCTGTGTGAGAGAGAGAGACACAGCGACAGAGCCCCCGGGGTGGGGCTCAGGAGCCCTGGACCTTGTGGTTGAAGGACGAGGGCCCCTGGGGCCCGCCCGGCTCCCGGCCTTGACTGCGGGGGCACACGCCCCCCGTGCGCACTCGGGCCGTCCAAGCTGCTTCCCGTCTGTCCATGGCCCCCACGTCTGTGGAGCCCACCAAGGCCGAAGCCGGCCCGGTCAGCAGCTTGCAGAACTGAACGGCCCTGCCTGTCCGAGCCAAGGAGTTTCTCGAGGCCTCTCTGGCCTGCAGGCTCAGCCCGGCTTCCAGCTGCTGTGGCTGCGCTGGCCACTCCCTCCTGCGGCACATCCAAGGCAGGACGCGGGGAGCACCGGAGAGGCAGAGCTCTCCCCGGTCCAGTCAGGGACGGCGTCCTTCACACCGGCAAGAGACCCCACGCCTCTGAGTCCCTGTCCTCAGGCCCCACGGCACAAGAGCTGAGCGGGCTCTTTCCCAGCCAGACTGTCGGGTCCGGGTCGGGGACGTGCCTGTTGAACAGGCCCCGGCGGCCCTGGTGCCCCCCGGAGCCCGAGCCCTCTGCCCTGCACACAGGAGGGGCTGCCCCCACCTGCTGCTACAAAGGGGGCTGTGTGTGTGGGGAGACAGCAGCGGGAGATGTGGGGGCCGGCGCTCCCCGAAGGGCCCACGTGGGGGTGCGCAGGCCAGTGGAACTTACCTGGAGGGGCTTTCACGGACCCTGGAGCTCCCCAAGGCAGCAGCAGAACAAAGCCCTGCTCCCTGCGGCCCAGCCCCAAGGCCTGTTGGGGGGGTGGGGGCCCCCATCCCAGGGTGGACAGTGGGACTGTCTGAACCAGGGTCAGCTCCCGCTTCCTGCGTCCCACGGCCGGCAGCCTGGAATTCACTCGCTCGCTGTGGCCCTGGGCCCCGCCTGCACAGCTGTTCCCCGTGGGCCTGGGTGACCGCCCCACCCCCACCCCAGGTCTGCCTCTGAGACGGAGAGCTGGGCCCACCCACACCGGGCTCCCCCCCCCGCCCCGGCCAGGGAGAAGGTGGCAGTGGGGTCCTGGAGGGAGCCGGGCGCAGCATCAACCTGTGACGGGCACCGCCTCTGGACGTGCCGCCGAGGACAACGAAGCACGCACAGCCGTGTGTGACTCGGGCGTCTGCCCCGGGTGTTCGTCCTTGTGACTCGCCGGGACCTGTCTCCGTGAGCTCTGCAGCCCGGTACTCAGAAGGCAGCGCAGGGCCGTGCTCGGTGCGGACGCCGCCGCCCCAGGCCCCGCTCGGGTCCCATTTCTGCCACTCGGCCGCCATCTGCCTTTGGCCAAGCCAGTTTTCCCCTGTGCCCCAGCTCTCTGAGTCACAGAGCGGGGGCCACACGGTGGGAAACGAGGCCGTGGGCTGCAGTGGAGGTGAGACGGCTCCACACCTGCGAGGGGCCGCGTGGGCGCCGGGCCGGCCTGGGGAGCTCCGCCGTGCTAGCTGGGCATGGGGAGCTTTGGGACCAGGGTGCCCACTGTTTGTTTTCTTTTTTAAGTAGGAAGGAGTGAAGCAGAGAAAATGACCAAACTGGGTCTGGGAAGAGGAGGGACCTAGCAGGCTCCAGAAAGACTGATTCTCTCGGGCTGGTGTCCACCGGGCGCCCACGTTCGCCCCGCTGTGCCGAGGCCGCAGCCCTGCCGGGACCGACTGGCTCCGCCTTAAACAGGACGAAATCCTCACACTCAACGCACCGTTTGTGCCTCCCGAGAACTTCATGCTCAACGAAATAAGCCAGTCAAAAGGGAAGAGCATCTCGTGACTCCAGGGATTCGAGGCAGCCAGCACAGGCCCGTCACAGACAGTGCCCGACAGGGTGACAGGCCGCACCGTCAGGTGGGTTTGGCCCACGAACGCCGGGCTGGCCCCACACACAAAGGTCAGCTGACCTGGTCTGCCACGCCCACAAGCTGAAGAAGGAAGTCACAGCATCCTGCCACAGGCGGGGAGAGGCAGCGGACGGAATCCAACAGCCATTCACGACAAAACGCCCCTGCGACAGAGGACACCTAGGCGAGCCCTCAGCCGGTGCCACACCTACTGGGGAGAGGCGGGGCTTTCCCGCCTGGGGGAGCAGGGGGAGCAGGGCGGCCCCTCCCGTCACCACGCCTCCTCCGGGCTTTGCCGACAAGGAGCGCCAACGACCCCCGTCGGCACCGGCTGTGTGGACGGAAGAGATCCAGCTGCTGCCGCGGCGCTCCAGCCCGGCTCACTGGTCCCAGGGCCTCGGCCCGGCCCGAGTCTTTCGGCACCATCAGGTCCCCAGGGCGATCCAGGTCCCCAAAGGATCCCATGCCGTAGCACTGACTTTCCCCACAAGTCATTTTAGCTTCGACAGCGTGCCTTTAAATCATCCTTCCTTAGGAGACACAGGAAAACAAGCAGAAACCCCAGCCTCTCCGACTTTTGGACTCTCCAACCAAGTCACACAACTCGGTCACGAGCCGGGTGTCGCCGACTTGGCCCGACTTGAGTCATTCCGGGCCTAGAACCACCTCAGAAACCCAGGCCGGTGGGCTCCTGAGCCGGTCTGGGGAGTGCCCCAGAGCCCGGGGGGGCTGGCCTTTCCGACCTGCCCCCCGAGTGGCTGGAAGGCCGGCCTCCTCTGGCACTGCCCAGTCTGCTTCTGACCTTGGCAGGCCCGAGGGGCCCCTGGCCCGGGCCCTGTGAGTCCGTGCGCTGCTCCGTCAGACACGCCCCTGGCCTGTGGTCCGCGCGGCCCCAGGGACGAGGGCCCGTCTGCCGGCTGCAGGGGAGGGAGGGGGCGGCTCACAGGTTGGTCAGGAGGAGGGGGAGGCCGACGCCACCCCGTCACTAATCAAAGGCCGTCTGAGCGCCTGGCCCGGGCCCGGCCACGTGAGCGGGGAGGGCGAAGCCAGGAGACTCAGCTCTGGGCCCGACCGCGCTCAGCTCACCGTGTGACCTGCAGGAGGGCAGCCCAGGAGGGAAGACGACAGGAAGCCCTGCACGAGCCGCGGGAGGGAAGGCCTGGACTCAGCCCTGAGAGCCACCTGCTTCCACAGCCGTCAGCGGCACGCGTGGCAAAGCGCTCCGTCCGCGGTCTGTACGAGGGGCTTCGATGGGGGGAAGCCGGGAGGACCGGAGGGCGGCGCGGCATCGTGCTGACAAGCGGGACGTGCTGCCCTTTGCAAACACAGCCGGCGGCACGGCAGAAGCCCACTCACGTCGGTGCTGACGCCACCCCGCGCACCCGACAGACCTGCCACGCGCCCTCTGCGCGAGGCGGAGGCCGGGCAGCAGGGCCTCCTCGCTGCTTTAGGAGCGCGCAGCGCCTGCCCGCGCCCTTCCG
>JAPYXV010006084.1:0-10043 GCA_028533065.1 Trachops cirrhosus | reverse complement strand
ACTCTGGAGACATTTGATTGGAGACAAACAAGACTGGACTAGAGAAAATATTAGGAGCTTGTAACTGTTACCTTATTAAGGGATGATGAGGCTGTAAAGTAGGACAGATGCACTGAGGGCAAAGAAATGTAATGTATGTGATAGATTTGGAAGATATTTTGGAGCAATAATCAAGATTCAGTGAAAGAGTGGTTGTCAAGGGTAAATGAGAAGAAGATGTAGAGGCTAACTGAAGATAATAATAATATTATCATGTAGCTTTTGTATGTGCTTTTAACTTTTTAACATGTAACATCTATGATCTCATTTGAGCTTTCAAACATTCTGAGGTAGGTTAAGGAATATTTTTTCCTGTTTGGTATAGACAGTCCAAAGAGTTTAAATGATTCACCCAGAGTTTCATAGTTCATTAATAGAAGAACTCATACTAGAATCCACACTTTCTGATGTCTAATCATGTGCTTTTTACACTCCATCAGGATGTTGTACTAAAATAGTGTTTGGCCTGCTACCTACACTTAACCAGAAACAGTTACTGTGCATATTACTAGTGGTGAAAAATGGCAGAGAGAGAAGGAACCTAGAGAGATAAGCACCAACTACATTTGAGTCAATTGAGAATTTTATAATGATTATGATGATAATGATTCTAAATAACAGTAATAAAAATGGAATATTTGCTGAGGACTTACTATGTCCCAACCACAGTTCTCAGCATTTTATGTAGATAAACTGATTTAATCACCTTAACAATCCTATGAGGTCAGTTTTATGATTGTCTCCCTTTTATAGAATAGTAAATTGAGGCAGAATGTTGCTCAAGATCATATAATTAGTAAGTGTCAGGGTCAGATTTCTGACCTAAACAACCTGAAAAGAGTGTTTTTTTCCCTTTCTCTCCTAAGCAACACTCTTGTTTTCTTCCTAGTCCTCTTTTGCAAGGACTTCCTGAAAATACTGGGCTCCCACCAGAAAGAGCATCTAGGCATCAGAATTGCATAATTTAAAAAAAAATTATAATTTGGAGTTCTGGCCAAGATGGAGGAGTAGGTAGAAACTCTGCTTCCTCGCACAACCAAAAGGAGATAACAACCAATCTAAAATCAATAAACAACCAGAATGCCCAGGAAATCAAACTGCATGGAGTTCTGACAACCAAGGAATTAAAGAAAGAGTCTACCAGAACAACCAGACCGGCAGTGCTGCAGCACAACAAAGAGGGTTGCCCTGCCTCTTTGAATATGTAAGATCCCACCCCATTACAACTTAACAGGTGTGCTGACACAAAGAAATATGGCCCAAATGAAAGAACAGAGCAAAGCTTCAGAAAGAGAGCTAAGTGATGAGGAGATAGACAACCTATCTGATGGAGAATTTAAAGCCATGGTAATCAAAATGCTCTCAGAACTGATTGATCTTGCTCAAAAAATGAAAAAAATAAGTGAAAGATGCCCAAAAGGAAATAAAGCAAAATATTCAGGGAACCAACAGTGACAGGAAGGAAACCAGGACTCAAAGCAACAATTTGGTACAAAAGGAAGAAATAAACATACAACCAGAACAGAATGAAGAAACAGGAATCCCAAAAAATGAAGAGAAGCTGAGGAATCTCTGAGACAACATGATATGTTCCAATATCCAAATTATAGGGTGCCAGAAGGACATAACAACAGCAAAAAGTTGAAAATTTATTTGAACAAATAATGAAGGAAAACTGCCCCAATTTGGTGAAGGAAATAGATTTCCAGGAAGTCCAAGAAGCCCAGAGAGTCCCAAAGAAGTTGGTCCCAAAGAAGACACAAAGGCACATCATCATTAATTTACCCAAGATTTAAGATAAAGAGAGAATCTTAAAAGCAGCAAGAGGAAAGGAAAGAGTTACCTACAAAGCGGTGCCCATAAGGCTATCAACTGATTTCTCAAAAGAAACCTTGCAGGCAAGGAGGGGCTGGAAAGAAGTATTCCAAGTCATGAAAGGCAAGGACCTACATCTAAGATTACTCTATCCAGCAAACCTTTCATTTAGAATGGAAGGGCAGATAAAGTGCTTCCCAGATAAGGTCAAGTTAAAGGAGTTCATCATCACCTAGCAATTATTATATGAAATGTTAAAGGGACTTATCTAAGAAAAAGAAGATCAAAACTATGAATGGTAAAATGACAACAAACTCACAACTATCAATAAATGAACCTAAAATAAAAGACAAACAATGAAAACAAAAACTTAGCAAATAACTAGAACAGGAAGAGATTTAGAGAAATGGACATCACATGGAGAGATTTCAGTGGGAAAGGGGAAGGGATGAATAGGGGGGAAAGGTACAGAGAATAAGAAGCATAACTGGT
Organism: Trachops cirrhosus; assembly: GCA_028533065.1. Taxonomy (NCBI): domain Eukaryota; kingdom Metazoa; phylum Chordata; class Mammalia; order Chiroptera; family Phyllostomidae; genus Trachops; species Trachops cirrhosus. The sequence goes on along the minus strand of JAPYXV010006084.1, from coordinate 7,697 downwards.
GGGCATAAAATAGATGGGGAGAGGTAAAAATGGTAGAGGAAACAGAACTCAAAGAACTTAAATATACTTAAAAAATAAAAATAAAAAATTATAATTTGATTTAAATTTAAATTGAAGCATAATTGGCATACACCATTACACTATTTTCAGGTGTACAACATAATGAATTGATATTTACATACACTTTGAAATGATTATAATAATTCTAAGATAATTGTGTTCTAATCCCAGTCCTATCACTAACTGTTGACCTTGGTATTACAGCTTCTCTTAATCTTTTCATCATGTGTAAATGTCAGTTTTAAAATATTGATAATACTTCTTGTTTATCTCATTGTTTAGATGATTTAGGATAATATATGTCAAATAAGATAAGTTGTAAGTGCTTTATAAACTTTATAAAGCCCTTTATAAGTTCACACACTGATGTTGCCTATGTACATTTCTTTCCATAGAGATAGTTAATTTTTTGAAGAGAGAAAACACATACATTTCCTTTGCCATTGCATCCATGGCCATAGCATAGCACATGCTGTATGGTAAGAGAATATTATTGTCAATAAGTTATGAATGAGAGATATAGGTCTGGATGCGTGAATCCACAGGTGAGGGAGCAGTTGTGGAATGTGCTGTTTAGGAAGCAAGTAAGTACTTCAATTTCTGGCATTTTAGTCTCATGTGATCCAGACATCATAATGACAGCTAATGTTTATTTCACTCTAACTATAGGCCAGGCATTTTTCTAAGTGCTTTACATTAACTGAGTCATAATTTTTGTTATATTATGAAGTCATATTCAACATCTTTGCAGCCCTCACTGGTAAAACTTAGAAACTACTTTTCCCACACTACCTTTCCAGTAAAGTTCAGTTTTGGATATGACCCATAACAGGTAAAATACTTACAGGAATCTTGGCAAGAATAAGAGAAGTAGACACCAGCATTGCTCCTCTGACAACATGTTTAGGTGGGTAGACTTTGTCAAACAGAATTTTAAGTGGTTTCAGAGCATTCTCCCACAAAACATATGATTCAGTGACATCATTGGTAGCAGTTTCCTATTGTCTCTAAAACTTCCCCAGATTCCTTCAATTCCTGCAACTGTATGAGGTTATTGGCAACATTCCCTTACCGTCCCTCTCACAGCCTTTCCAAAGAATTTTGTAGACCTCTAATTCCTGTCTGAAATGATCAAAATAGTTTCTGTCTTCATGATTAAACTGTGATCACCTCAGGTAAGTGCTATTATTAGCCCACTTAGGTATAGAGATCAAAGCACAGAAAGTGACTTGAATGAAGAAGTAGGAAAATGAAGGCCTGAATCCAACAAGTTTGGTTTCAGGGACTGTGCTCTAAATACTTATATTTCATGTTCCTTTATACATTTTCCTAAAAGCCCTTCCCCATTTCTTCCCTTCCATTATCCCCTCCCACCTCCCCTCTGGTTAACTGTCAGTAAGTGTAACTTTAATATATGTTTATTATCTTTGTAAATATACTTATTTTGAATGATAAAAATAAATAGTTATATTCCATGGCATCTTCTCAACTGAAATCCCAAATCATGTGATTGGGACATGGTGTCTTTTTCTTAAACCCCCATTGGAAAATATCATTTGAAGTTTGTTTTACATTTGCAAACTTTTACCTCAACTTTTCACAAAAATATCTTAGTTTCAAACCAATCTTTATTTGCCTTCCAGAGTGAAGCAAGGTAAGCTTTACTAACCAGTTGCCTGAGATGTGGGGTGCAAAGCAGAATTATTATTGTGATGGTTGTGATTGATCAAATGGAGAAGCAATATTCAAACTTAGGATTTTTCTACAATACCGAATTCTTTTTATTTCACAGTACCTTCATGGAGTTTATTTTTATATTAAAAATGAATTGATATCAATATTGAATTAAGTGACCTTTAGAGTTTAGATGCCTGTAAACAGAATGTTAGTGATGGAAGGAACATAGCTGTGTTAACTACCTGCTATGTGTGCTTACTTTTTCAGTCAAAGCTAACATTTAAAGTCAGAAGATAGATACATAAACATTGGTTTGAAGGAATGTCCATAATATATTGTCAAGTGGAAAAAGAAAGTCACAGAGTAAATTAGTGATATGATTCTATATTTTAATAAAAGGAAGAAAATCTATATAAAATATCACTGAGACACAGAATTTTAGAACTAGAAAGGTTCTTAGATAGCAAAATTAAACCATCTTATTATATTGACAAGCAAATTTGTGGTCCATAGAGTGATACAACTATCAATTCCACAGCCCTCATCTTCACACTCTCACTAAGTAACTCTGCAGGCTGTGCCTGTACCAAGTCAATCAAAAGGCAAAGCACCCAACAACAGAGCTACCATTTTGTGATAGGGAACCATTGGCAAAAACATCATTCTCATTTTAAGCTCTAAACAGACCTGTGACAGAGAATGAAATATTTTCCTTCAAAATGCAAGGACATTAAAATGATACTTGTTTTTTAAAAAAGCTTTTATTATTTATTTATTTAAATACTTTTGATTTTTATTGTTGTTCAAATACAATTTTCTGCCTTTTCCCCACACCCCTCCCCACCACCCCAGCCTTCTCCACCCCCCTCCACTGTTTTCCCCCTCCTTGTTATTGCCCACATGTCCTTCATAATCCTTTAAACCCTTAGCTCTTTTCCTCCATTAACCCTTCCCCTCTCCACTCTGGTTACTGCCAGCCTGGTCCCAATTTCAATGCCTTTGGCTGTATTTTGCTTGCTTGTTTATTTTGTTGATTAGGTTCCACTTAAAGGTGAGATCACATGGTATTTGTCCCTCACCACCTGGCTTTTTTCACTTAGCATAATGCTCTCCAGTTCCATCCATGCTATCTCAAAGGGTAGGAGCTCCTTCTCCCTTTCTACTGCATAGAATTCCATTGTGTAAATGTGCCATAGTTTTTTGATCCATTCATTTACTGATGGGCACCTAGGTTGCTTCTAACACTTGGCTATTTTACTTTTAATATTGCTTCTAATTTCTGACTTTTTCTCTACCTGAAGATTCCACTGTTTTTTCTTTATAATTTTATTAATTTTACCCTGTTTACTTTATTTCATAATGTTAATTTGAAATGTTTTTGAGACTTCTGGCCAAGATGGAGGCATAGGTAGATACACTTTGCCTCTTCTCACAATCAAAAGAAGGACAACAACAAATTTTAAAATGATAACCAGAGCTACCAGAAAATCAAACTGTATGGAAGTCTGACAACCAAGGAGTTAAAGAAGAAACTTTCATCCAAACAAGTAGGAGAGGCAGAAATGGGCAGCTGGGGTGGAGAGAACTTATTGCAAAGTGGTAGCTGGAAGACCAGGGTGGGCAAGGCAGTGGCTAGCAAACCATGCATGGTGGTGGCTGCTGAAGTGGGTGGTTCCACATTTGTATGGGGATAAACTTGGAAGAACAAGTGGGAAGCTCGACAGACTGTGAAAACCAGAGTTCCAGTGCAGAGAAATAAAGCTTCAAAACCTCTGACTGAAAAAACCCATGGGGGTTGAGGTGGCAGGAGAAACTCCCAGCCTCACAGGAGAGTTTGTTGGAGAGACCCACAGGGCCCTAGAATGTACACATAACCATCCACCCAGGAATCAGCACCAGAAGGGCTCAATTGGATTTTGGGTAGCAGAGGAAGTGGCTAAAAGCCACTAAGAGCTGAGCAACTGGCACTGTTCCCACTCAGACCCCACTCCCACATACAGCCCCACAACATAGTGACTTGGGTTGCTCCACCCCTCACTATGTAAGAGGCTCATGGAGACAAAAAAATATGGCCCAAATGAAAGAACAGATCAAAGCTCCAGAAAAATTACAACTAAGTGATGAAGAGGTAGTCAACCTATGAGACGCACAGTTCAAAACACTGGTAATCAGGATGCTCAGAGAAATGGTTAAACATGGTCACAAAATAGAGGAAAAATGAAGGCTATGCAAGGTTAAATAAAGGAAAATGTACATGGAATCAACAGTGAGGTGAAGGATACAGGGACTCAAATAAACAGTTTGGATCAGAAGGAAAAAGGAAACATTCAACCAGAACAGAATGAAGAAACAAGAATTCAAAAAAACGAGGAGAAGCTTAGGATCCTGAGGGACAACTATAAACGTTTCAACATCTGAATCATAGGGGTGCCAAGAGGAGAAGAAGACGAGCAAGAAATTGAAAACTTATTTGAAAACATAATGAAGGAGAACTTTCCCAATCTGGCAAAGGAAATGGACTTCCAGGAATTCCAGAAAGCTCAGAGAGTCCCCAAAATGTTGGACCCAAGGAAGCACACACCAAAGCCCATCGTAATTACATTACCCAAGATTAAAGAGAAGAAGAGAATCTTAAAACCAGCAAGAGAAAAAGAGACAGATACCTACAAAGCAGTGCCCATAAGACTATCAGCTGATTTCTCAAAGAAAACCTTACAGGCATGAAGGGGCTGGAAAGAAGTATTCCAAGTCATGAAAGGCAAGGACCTATATCCAAGATCACTCTATCCAGGAAAGCTATTATTTAAAATGGAAGAGCAGATAAAATGCTTCCCAGATAATGTCAAGTTAAAGGACTTCATCATTACCAAGTCATTGTTATATGAAATGTTAAAGGGACTTATCTAACAAAAAGAAGAAGATAAAAATGTGAACATTAAAATGACAACAAACTCATAGCTATCAACAACTGAACCTAAAAAAAATGAACTAAGCAAACAACTAGAACAGGAAAAGATTCACAGAAATAGAGATCACATGGAGGGTTATCCATGGGGACAGGGAGGAGGGAGAATGGGGGAAAAGGTACAGGGAATAAGAAGCATCAATGTTAGGTATAAAATAGACAAGGGAAGGTTAAGAATAGTATGGGAAATGGAGAAACCAAAGAACTTATACATATGACCCATGGATATGAACTAAGGGGGAGAGGATGATGGTGGGAGAGGGTACAGGGCAGAAGGAAATAATGGAATAAAAATGGGAGAACTGTAATAGCATAATTAATAAAATATATTTTAAAAAAAAAGAATTTTTTTAAAAAATAAGAAGGACTATTCTCTATAAAGTATTAAACTTGCCCTAAAACCTAGCACAGTGCCTAGCTGAAAGTAGAAAGGTAATATTTGCTGAATGTATAAATTAAAAATTGAAATCACTTGACTTTTTCCTAAATATTTTGTTTCTTAATATTAAAGCAAGGTTTTAATGGCTGAGAAAACTATACTTTAAAAAAGGTGTATAATAGGTAGAACTTGAATAAATGTTACATTTATTTCAGAATTAAGCTATTTAGACAGGGGGTTTATCCAGTCTCATTTTTATTTCATTTAGTTAGTAAACATGTTAACTAGTCCTGTATATATGAGTCACTCACTCCCATTGCCACACCATGCAATGTTATATCTATTCCCAGCAGTCAGGGTCTGAGTAATGAACTGAATATATGTTTGCTAAATAATACCTTGCTTCTCATCTAGGTGCTGTGCATCATTGCTTTTTTTCCTGCTCATCTCTCTCTGGTTCTCAATCAAACCCTTTGGGGGGTTGACTTTCATCATGCTTATTTGAATTGACCAAACTAAAGTGAGACCAGGAGAAAGGATACATGAAAATTAGCCCTAGATCTTTTTCCAAAAATGTTCATGATCCTGGGAAATTCACTCCATGTTTACTGAGCCTCTGAATTCTCATTTAAGAGGAGGGATATGGAGTCCTGGAGAGGGAAGATGGTGGTGTGGTAGGAGGCAGCACACACCACCTCCCTCTTCAAATGGCAGGAAAACCTAGCCATACTACAGAGGACTAGAGCAAATCCTACGGAGGATCATCACAGCATACATGAAAATAGGAAATCAAAAATTGTAGCGAACATTGAAAGACCAGACAGTAAGGAGACTACTGCAGGATAATAATGGCCCAGGGATCAGCTTGGGAAGCAGGGAGGTTGCAGCCCCAGCCCCAGAGCTCTGGGGGCTGCCGCAGGGCTCTCGGGGTGGGGGAGCTGGGTCATCCACTCCCTCCCTGGCTAAACAAGGACTGAGCAGTGCTGATTCGGGCAACCACAGAGTGGACTTTGGGGAAGATCACAGCCCAGCCAGTGGAACGAAAGTTGGCTGGGCCTTGCATGGGTGCCCCGACCCAGAGAGAGTTATTTTTTGGGTAAATGGTTTGGTGCCTACAGCCATGAGCACGGAAAAAGCACAGGCATTCCCTGGGATCCTTGGTGCCCAGGCCGTGAATTTGGGGGAAGTTTGAGCCCCTCAGACTCCACAGAGTACACACACGTGAACCTGGAAGGGGCACGCCGGTTCTCTGCGGTGGGCTCCGGAGGGAGTGCTTGGGAGTTCACAGATTGGTGCCCAGGTCCCGTCCTGGGGTGTTGGGCCCATGAGGCGGAACCTGGGAACAGTGAGCCAGAGGCTGACAGAACTCTGAACAGGAAGGGGAAACAAGACATGGCATTCGCCCTTAAGTCTGCTTCAGCCCCTAAGTCTGCTATAGCAGGCAAAACCAGGAAAAATGGTTTGGCCAGTTTGAAACCAACAAAGAGTTCTTTTTTGTTTTTGTTTTTTTCTTTTTCTGCTTGATTTTTTTTATTAAGTAACTTTTTATTTTTTAATTCTTATTATTGTTATTTCATTCAATTCCTTATGATTCTATTTCTTTCTAGTGTTGATCCTTCTCCCTTTCTTTCCAAATTTATCTCTTCATTCCATCTCCTGCTTATTTTCTTCATTTTAAAAAATTTTTTTGAACCTGCAAGTAATAGCATACATGTATTGTTATTTCATTTTTCTTAAACTTGTTATTACAATAGTATTTCAGTATTTCTCTTCTTTCAGTATAGTCCTCTTTGCTTGGCTAGTTATAATGTATCATTTAATAGGTTTGCCCTGTTATCGCATTCATAGTGTATAGTTAACTAACTGTCCTTCATTTGTGTTCCATTAGTACACTTATCAAGGCTCCATACTTCCTATTCTTGTTATCTAGATCTAGTATATACTGCCATATGATTGTTGCTCTAATATTATTGTAAATAATAGCTATTACATACAATTGTAAATACTATGCAACATCCCTCCCAGACCTTAGCCCACTTCTCAGTTTCCTGAATTCTATTACTATAGTGGTTAATTTTATTCTCTCACACACTACACCTGTTTGCTACTCTACTCTCACCCTACCTCAGAAACTCACCTCCCAAAACCTCACTGTTCTCTAGATCCAACTCACAATCCCTTCCTTCCCAACAAGAGTCTTCTCTTCTTTCTATCCTTTATAATAAGTGGCAAGTGGGATGGAAAATCACAGTTAACATTATACACAGCCAAAGGATCTCCTATCTCTTCTCTACTTGCTACTACTGTAAATGTCATACAGTACTATCTTGTTGTCTTAAGCCATTTTGACTGACCCCTCCAACTGATCACAAAAAAGGGTAGCTGGAAGCTGTGAACACCTGGATACCCGAAAGAGACTGCACCACAGAATCTCACAAGTATTCTACCACAGAAGTACACACCATAAACCCAGGGAGCCAGAACAGATCAATTTAAGAAGCTCAGGCTACCAAGAAGAGTCTCATGAACAATGACAAGACAAAGAAACAATCCCCAAATGAAGGGAAAGGAGGAAGCCTCAGAAAGAATGATAAATGAAATAGAGGCAACTCAACT
>JAPYXV010006083.1:0-10044 GCA_028533065.1 Trachops cirrhosus | reverse complement strand
TCCACGAACTCTCAATGAGTTTCCAGAAACTACAGGGAAGCTACAATGAACTCACTGCATATCTTTAAAGTAACTTCCTAAAATCTATGCTAAACTTTCCAAGGATGAGTGTAACCAGTTCAACCACTTTTCCCTTCACATTTGAAAATTTCCTTCTTCTGTGATGTAATTATCAACATCCTCTCCTTTGTTTTCTGTAAAAGGTAACCACCTAAAGTGAACCTGTGTATAGTAAATGAGAACCATCCTCAATGTAATGTGCCCAGGAAAGGAATAAAAGCTTGTCAAGGTGAGTGTCGGGATGCTCTCCTCTTGAGAGAGTGACTGTGGCATCCATTTTCCTCCACAGGACTCAGTAGTCCTTGTGAATTTGTCTTGTCTCATCCATAACACTGCACACCCCACAAGCTGGGGTCAACATCACCCTAACATACAGCCCCACCAAACAGTGACGTTGTTCGTCTCCCCCCACTGGCAAATACCAAAGGCGACACCACTTGCTATCTAATAGGCATGCTGAGACAAAAAATACATGAATGAAAGAACAGATACAGATAAAACCTCCAGGAAAAGTACAACTAAGCAATGAAGAGATAGCCAACCTATCAGAAGCACATTTCAAAATGCTGGTAATCAGGATGCTCACACAAATGGTTGAGAATGGTCAGATAATAGATGAAGAAGTGAAGGCTATGCAAAGTGAAATAAATGAAAAGGTACAGGGAACCACCAGTGACAGGAAGAACACTGGGACACAAATCAATGATTTGGAACAAGAGAAAGAAATAAACATTCAATCTGAATAGAAGGAAGAAACAAGAATTCAAAAAATGAAGAAAGGCTTAGGAACCTCCAGGAGAATTTTAAACATTCCAACATCTGAATCATAGGGGTACCAGCAGGAGAAAAGGAAGAGCAAGAAATTGAGCATTTATTTGAAAACATAATGAAGGAGAACTTCCGTAATCTGTCAAAGAAAATAGACTTCCAGGAAGTCCAGTAAGCTCAGAGTCCCAAGGAAGTTGAACCAAAGGAAACACACACCAAGACATCATAATTACATTACTCAAGATCACAGATAAGGAGAGAATCTTGCAAGCAGCAAGAGAAAAGGAGACAATTACCTATGAAGGAGTCCCCATAAAACTATCAGCTGATTTCTCAAAAGAAACCACATGGCAAGAAGGGGCAGGAAAGAAGTATTCAAAGTCACGAAAGTCAAGGACCTACAAGCAAGATTATTCTATCCAGCAAAGCTGTCATTTAGAATGGAAGGGCAGAAAAAGGTCATCCCAGATAAAATCAATTTAAAGTAGTTCATCAACACCAACCATATCATATGAATTGTTAAAGGGACTGATCTAAGAAAAAGAAGATAAAAATATGCACAGTGAAATGATAAACTCACAGCTAGCAACATCTGAACCTCAAAACAAAACAAAAACAACAAACTAAGGAAACAGCTACAACAAGAACGGATTCACAGAAATGGAGATCATATTGAGGATTAGCAGTAGTGGGGAGTAGTGGGGTAAGGTACAGGGAATAAGAAGAACAAATGGTAGGTACAAAATAGACAGGAAGAGATTAAGAAGAGTATAGGAAAAGGAGAAGCCAACAAACATATGTATGACCCATGGACATGAAGTAAGGTTGGGGAATGCTGGTGGGAGGTGGGGTACAGGGTGGAGAGGAATAATAGGGAGAATAAGTGGACAACTATAATAACATAACCAATAAAATAGATATTAAAATGAAAAGGAAATTCTCAAAGGATGCCACAGGTTTAAAAAGTCATGAGAAAACTTTAAGAAAAAAGAACATATGAACACATTTGTCAATCTAGATACAATGGAGTTTCCTCAATAACATAAAGCCTCCCCAAGCTCAACTAGAGAGAAACAGCAAAAGTCTATAAAACAATTCCCAGCTGTGAAAGTGAAGCCATAATCAAAACTCCCAAAAAACAAAATTCCAGGACCAGATGGCTTATAGGTGAATTCTGCCAAATATTTAAATAATAATTAGTACATTTTGTCTTCAAAATATTTTAAAAAACATAGAATAACACTGGAGAGAATGTATGAGGCCTTTGTCACAGTGGTTTTGTATGTAAAGCAGTGAGACAGTACTAGGTCCTCATTTTGCGGGACTCCTTCCATAACTCTTCCCTACCACTGTGCTTTGATCCCCAACATCACATGTTCTGTCTGTCTCCTGGGATCACTTCTTTGCATGGCATGTGGGTGTGGATAAAGTTAATAGCCAGATGGCAATTTGACCTTATCCTCATTCTGTCGGGGCAAAATATCCACTAAAGAAATGGGAACAGGTGGATGTGTAAGTGATCACCAGAGGCTTTGATGAGAAATAACTTACAGTCTCTCAGAGAAATGTGATGCCTCTGGGACAGGTAGGAATGTCAGTGAGTTTTGCCACCCATCACACTTTTTCCTCTCTTACCTCAATGACTGCCTATCCATAAGGTGAAATTTGCAGATTGGCCCATGATCACATCAACATGGTTGGAAACAGAAAATAATGGAATTTGCCACATCTGATGAGGGTTTGACATGCAAAATTTATAAAGAATGTGGAAAATCAACACCAAAACACAGTGAAAGATCCCGAATAGACACTTCTGAAAAGAAGGCATAAAAGGTTAATAGACATATGAAAAGGTTCCCAATGTCACTAATCATTAGAGAAATGCAAAGTAAAAGCTGTTGTACTAAAAGTCAAATGACATGTGTTTTGAATTGTTTTTTAGGCAATAAAAATTACACATATTCACATGGTAAATTATTAATAAAAGCCTTTTTGAAAAATGACTGTGGTTATTTATTTTTAGAGAGAGGGTAATTGAAGGAGAAAGAAAAAGAGAGCAACAAAAATGTGTGAGAGAAACATTGACTGGTTGCATCTCAGGTGATCCCAAAATGGGACCTGGCATGCATCCCAGGCATGTGCTGGTAACCTTTGAGTTGAGAGGCTGACACTCAATATGCTGAGCCATGCCGGCTAGGGGAATAAAATCCTTTATTTATGATGTCAAGAGTTTTAAAGTGGCAGTTAAGGGCATTAGTTACAATTAACGTATTAATATATGACATTATAAATCAAAATTACTGCTCTTTAAAACTTCCATTCCCCATTTATTATCCCAAGGACATTTTGAGTCAAGTGCATTGTAATCTCAGTATTTCAGACAAAAAAACACAAAAGGTAAGTTTTGTACAGTAAGTAAAATGAACACCTATCTCTGGCAGTTCCAAAATTTTAGACGTAGAATTTTAGACATTTTCACCTCTTCATGCCATGTATCATTGTATAAAAAAACACAAGAAGAGTTTGGATCAACCTGGGGGATGAAATGGGTTTACTTGCCAGTGGTTCTAACCAGGTTTTGTACAAGTGACTCTGTGGAACTTGACTTTATAGGGTCTGGCTGTGTGTCCTTTTACAGCACAAACCAATGATGGTGAAGATAGTGGTGATGGACACCACAGTGGAGCCAGCACATGAAGTGAGATCAAATAGAAGATACAAATTAGGATGGACTTAGAGCAAATCTAGGATTCCACTGTGCTTTCCTCATCCACAAACTAATGCTCTCCAATGAAACCTATGTTGTGTGAAAATATGACGTTTTTCTTCTGGACACAAAAATTCACTCCCTTTGTGTATGGTCTTGTGACCCATCCTGATCTCTCCTTCTAATCACCGATCAAAAAGTGCCACCAGCGGCAACAAAAGGCTACAAAAATACCATAAGTGACCTATGGCAAATACGTTTCAAGTAACATCTTTTACAAATGTCTGACTCTCCTACTAAAACTGAAGTTAACAGATTTTTGTCTGCCTCCTTCACCACTGTTGCAAGCTGTCTCAGAATGTGTCTGCATTAGCAGGTGCACAATATATAGTTTTGTGAGTGAAGTGTATTCAAAATCATATGAAAAATCTGAGTGGGCCTTGGGATTTTTTGCTGCCTGCATGAATGCCTAATCTGGCCACCTGAGAATGCAAACCAGGAACCCATAAATGGCATCAGAAGCTCTTGAGGGTTGCTTTTCATGTACTTTTTAAAACTCATACTGACCACAGGTAAATAAGGAAAAAGGTAAGGGATTTTATGGAAAGTAGAAATTCATGAAGTACAACCACCACAGCTGGGCCAGCTCCATGTGCTGCAGGAAGAAGCATCAGGGGGAAACCTGCCCATGACTGATCCATTTAAACCATCTAAAATTACATAAGGTTTATTTTATGCCACCCACTTTTTAGATATGCAACCTGCATCTCATACAGATGAGAGCATACTCCCACAACACTAACTAGGTGTTGGCAGAGTCACCTTGAGCCAAGGGGATGACCTAGTGCCTACTTTCTGAAAGAGGGTCCAGAATGTGTTGTTTTGTGTAATTCCAGATAAGTGAGCAGGTAGTAGTTACGTAAACCATGGTTGTGCATAGGAAGACTGGTATCATACAACACTTTGCCTCAATAAATTTACTGAGAAATGGGGCTGTGGATAGAAAGATAGGCAGGTGAAATATTTATGTATATATATTATAGCTATAGCCTGATTCCAAACTGAATAGGCTGTAGCTGTCACATTGTCATCATCTCTCTCTGATTTTAGCTACTTTATTGCAAACAGACTGACTATGAGTTCATCATTCTTTTAAATGGAAACCACCCATGTGTTCTAGTCTCCAAATGTGTTTTTCCACTGGCTATTGATAAGCACTTGTTTCAATGATCCTTTGAGGCACCTGTAAACTGCTTTACCAGCAAAACAGATTTCTTCCATCTGAGTCATCATACAGATTCTTCATTCGAATGTACTATTTGTCTTCCTGAAATCATTAAGTATTTGCCACTTTTATAAATTTGGAATCTCCATAACAGGAGAATCAAAATTCAATTTAAAGTAAATCAAAAAGCCTTTAGTATCTGCATTTGAGACAGAGAAGGTTCTTATTGTGTGTGTTATTCCTGCACATGGTGTCCAGATTGGGAAGGAAAGGCATTCTGCAGATATTTCCCTCCATTTCACAGGCAGGTGAAGGTTCAGAGGTGAAACCAAATGTGGTTCATCCAGACTACAGGGGGTTTGTACCTTTGGGGGACAATTTGAAATCTTTAGGCCTCTTTTTTTCTTTTTAATAATCTCTTAATCAAGTTGTTGGCTTCAGACTCACTGAGACAATGCTCTTAATACACACTACCCATAAATGGGGGCCAATTTTTCCTCAGCTAACTAAATGCCTTGAAAACAATTATTGAATAATTTTCCTCACCATTAAACTCAAATTATGCGTTTATACCTTAGAGATTTTTCATCTCCTGCGCACACCTGCCCCTCTAGAATCATCTCTGAAGTACTGAGTTTTCCTGGGTGTCCTCCAGAAGTTTATTCTTCTGCTTGTTAAATGTAATGTGGCTGACATTATGTCCCTTTGGATCATTTATTGTGAGTATTACATCAGTTTGTCCCTGGATGATGCTTGTACATTGAGGTCTCTCTGAAGGCATAATGCTGAAGTGCTCATAGTGTCCCTGGCACTGAACTTCACATGTAGGACCTTCATTTACCTGATGACCTACCTTTTCTACTTTCTGATATTCAACAGCAACCAAAATAATCTGGACCAGTTTTTCACTAGGTGAGCACTGGCCAACTCCATGTCACATGGTGATACTGCCCATTTCCAGGATGTGCCATGCGGCTAACCCCTCATCTCTCTGAGTCTCAGTTTGCTTCTGCAAAAGTTGTTAGCAAATATATTTTATCTGAGTTTAGATGGATATATTGGATCAGCCATGGCTGATGATTACCTGGTACTTGGTTTTGCAGAATATATTGGTGGACTTGCTGTGCTTGTTGATCTTTATAAATTTCCAGTCACTCATAAAAGGCCTTCTGCCTCCATCTTCTCTTGCCTGTGGCCATTCAAAGTTTGAAAAAAACACCTGAAAAGCAAACTGCCAATGATTTTCAGATGCCATTTATCTAGTGCAGATTTTGGTTTTGGTGTGGCCTGTTTAGGGATTTCCAGGGGTAGCTGAAAATCCCCAGGCCCACTCAGATATTTCATATCATTTTGGATTCAGTTCACTCCGTCAACTATACCTTATATATCTCTTCAAAGCAGGCCCACCTTGAAACACTTAACATAACTCAGTAAAAAAAAAAAAAAAGCAGACACAACAATTGATCTTCAGTTTTGGTCAGAGAATAGTTTGACTGTTCATCACTTTGTTTCCTCCACATATGTCATATGTGGTATTTTCTTAGAATGCATTGTATCTAGAAGCATTTTCCAAATGTGGACTTGAGTAAAGGATCACAAGACAATCAATATAGGTTAGTGATCTTTGAATCCAGAGGAAGCACCTCCCATTTTTATAGTACATGTCCTGAGGAGGAAAGAATGGCATATGGGTGAGGAAGGCCTGGAAGTACCCTGGATTTGGTCCAACCCCTCTCCAAACTTGTTGCCATTTTGTTATCTTTTTACACTTTAACCGCTGGTCTTGTTCTAAAGCCTTTGCATGTTCAACTGTATCATCTTCATCCTGTGCCATATAGACAACCTGTGGCCAGACTCTAAACTTCAGACCCACAGAGTCAGGTGTAAAAATACTGCTAAGAGAGCCTTGCTAGAGCTACCTAATTCTCTTTTCCATTCATCTTGATAATATATTTATACTTCATTACTGAATTATTACTAGATATGGATGGCTGGGGAAACAGACAGTTCCTGGATGAAAAATTGGAAATGCTATTAATGGTGTTATAAATTTACAGTATCTAAAGTGTCTTTTACTTTTCTCATCTGTAATGCTGAGATAAAAAACATTCATTTCAAAGGTTGCTTTTGAGAATTGAATGTGGTATGGAATGATTAAAGAAGAATAATCTTATTTGAAAACACTGTGTTTTAGACAATTAAAAAATAATATTAGACTAACTGCAAAACAGGTTTCCTTGATAGATACTTGTAGTTGCAGTTAAAACTTCAGGGTACACATTTTTCTCTATTTCACATGGAAAACTTTCCAAGATAGATCTTGTATGAGGAGAAAAAAACAACTCTCAATAGATTTAAAAGTTTAAAGTTACATTAACCATATTTTCATTTTCATTTTTAAAATATTTTATTCATTTATTTTTATGAGGGTGAAAGGGAAGGGAAAAGAGAGGTACAGAAACAATAATGTGTGTTTGCCTCTCATGCCCCCCTATTGGGGACCTGGTCTGTGACCATGCATGTGCCCTGAAGGGGAATCGAACTGGTGATCCTTCATTAGCAGGCTGTTGCACAATCCATGGAGGAACACCAGGCAGGACTATACTAACCATATTTTCTGACCACAGTGATAAGAAACTGAAAATAAAATATAGGAAAAGAAAAAACAAAGCAAACAATACATTTATAAATTAATCAACATACTACCAACCAAACAACAAATCAAAAATTAGAAGAAAAATCCCTGGCTGGTGTGTCTAAGTGGACTGAGAGCTGGCCTGCAAACCAAAAGGCTACCGGTTTGATTCCCAATCAGGGCACATGCTTGGGTTGCAGGCCCATTTTTCAGTAGGGGGCATGTAAAGGCAAAAATACATTGATGTTTATCTCCCACTCTTTCCCTCTCTATTCCTCTGGTCTAAAATAAATAAATAAATAAAATCTTTTAAAAATTAAAAGTCTTCCATCTTCTTGAATTTTTGTATAATCTTTGGAGGATGAGGGTTGGCTCTTCCTTAAATGCTTTGTAAAATTCTCCTGTGAAAGTGTCTGGTCCAGGGCTCATAATCTTTTTGATTACTACCTCAATTTCATCAGCTGTAATTGGTCTGTTCAGGCTTCCTGCTCCTTCTTCATTCAGTTTTGAAAGATTATATTTTCCTAGAAATATGTCCATTTCACATAGGTTTTCAAATTTCTTGGCATATACTTCTTCATAGTAATTTCTTCCAATCCTTTGTATTTCAGTGCTATCTGTTGTAATCTCTCCTCTTTCATTTCTGATTGTGTTTATTTGGTCCTCTCTATTTTTTTTCTTGATGACTCTGCCTAAACACTTGTCTATTTTATTGGTCTTTTCAAAGAAACAGCTCCTGGATTTATTGATTCTTAGAATTATAAAATATATCTTTGTGTGAAGATTTTTTTAAAAATTATATTTTAAAGTGTCACTTTTAACTCATTTACTCCTTTGAATATTTTATTTCTCTATGTTTGTTTTAAACTCTTTCTTTTTCTAACTCTCTCCCTCTCTGTCTTTATTTCTCTCTTTTTGACCTATATTTCTTGAGGTTGGGGTGCTATAGGCATGTCCTGGGTTGTGGAAAAAGGCTACCAAATATCCTACCATGCAGAAGGCATCAGCCAAAACATAAGTGATTTGGCCTAAAATGTCAATGGTTAACACATGACAAGAGCCCCAACACTGATGCACATGAAGTACCTATTGTGTGTTAGTTTTCAGATTGTTTATATGTGGTGTATGGTTGGAAGCACTGAAGACTGTTGATGCAGCTCCTCTGTTGGATCAGATATGTATTCTTTATGACTTATATGCTAAAAAAAACTCTGAGGTGCTGAATTTTGTCATGTTACTTCCAGTCAATATTGCATGAGGGAGATATGAGGCTCAGAAGAATAGAAATGTTCAGAGAAGGACCTGGGGGTCAGTAACCTGAGAGACAGTGGCTGTCATAATTGTAAAGCTGCAAAATCATGTAGGAAGGTATCACCTGAGGAAGGTCAGTCTTCAGCCACAATGAAAGTCTGCAAACACAGGTGTTTTTACACACTCCTGTTCTCAGGTTCTGAACTGTTGAAGGAAAAGGACCTGAGTGAAAGATAACTATAGGGAGTAGGTGAGCACTGAAAATGAGGAGGAAATCTACCGCAATGTAAAAATCAAGGTGACTTAACCATGCATGATATCAGTTGGAAAGCAGGGAATATCGGTAGCAATAGAGTCAGTTGGAGGGCAAAGAGAAATGGGTGGTCTAGAAATTTCTGTGAGGTAGGAATTGGTGAGGAGCTCACTTCAATGGGAAGACAGGCAGAGGTGGGTAAGAAGGAAGCAGGGCTGGCATCATTTGAAGATACGGAAGAGGTGGGCAGAGCTGTCATCAGTTTAAATTTATTTTTGTATATGATGTAAGAATGTAGACAAGTTTTATTGCATGCATAAATTTGGGTCTTCCAAGACCAGTTTTAGAAAGGTCTGTCACCTCTTCAGTGTATATTTTTACCCTCTCTCTCATAGATTACTTGTTCGTGTAAGACAGATTAATTCTGAATTCTCTTTATTATTCCATTGATTTAGGCATCTGATTTGTGTTCATACATTTCTATTTTGTTAGTACAATATAGTATTAAAATATTATACTTTTGTATATTTATTATATATAATTATACACATAAATTATATACTTAATTTATAATATCTACTTATTAAAGTATGATTATACTTTTATAGATGAGCTTGAAAACCCAGAGTGTGATATCTCCAACACTGTTTGTTTTTCTCCAAATATATTTGGCTTCTTAAAGTATTTATGGTTCCATAAGAATATTAATGTTTTTTTTTCTGAGAAGAAATTTTATGAGGTTTGAATGGAACTACTAGATTTAAGAAGTATTGCAATTATAAAATTTAATCTTCCCATTGTATAGGAATGATTTATCCTTCCATTTTTTGTGCTCATTTCATTTTCTCTCTTCAATGACCTTTAATTTTGAGAGCACAGCTACTTCGCCTCTTTGTTTATGCCAATTCACAGGCATTTATTGCTTTTCTGAGGTTGTGGGAGAAGGATTTCTTATCCTTCCCTAATTTGATGAGTGAAAAAGTCCCACAAATCCAGGAAACACAGAGAGTACCAATCAAGAGGAAGCCAAAGAGGCCCATATCAAGACACATCATAATTAAAATGGCAAAATTTCAAGACAAAGAGAGAATCTTAAAGGCAGCAAGGGAGAAACAGGAAGTAACGTACAAAGGAGCCCCAATAAG